>APFE031300252.1:15438-64841 GCA_000404065.3 Pinus taeda
GTTAAATAGAAGAGCCATGATCAAACTATTACCTCTTCTCCACCATTCCCAGAGAGATTGATTATACCCCACCCAATAGAATATCCTAATTTCGATCTTCTGGGAGAATTAAAAAATCTTTGTGTAAAAATACCCCTCCTCCAGGCTATTCAGGACATTCCAATTTATGCAAAAACGATTAAGGACTTGCGTACTAAAAATCCTAAGAGGAAAATAAAAACAACCCCAACTGTCCACGTAGTCGGAACTTTGTCTAATTTATTATCAGGTAGAGAAACATCGGTGAAATGTGAGGACCCAAGAAACCCTATAGTCATAGTACAAAAAATGGACGTTCCTTCCCCAATGCATTAGTTGATTTAGGAGCAGCCATTAATATTCTCACAACAACAACCTATCAAAAACTTGGCATTACAGCCTTGGATCCAACTACAACCTTACTGGAACTTGCTGACAAATCGGTTGTCAAACCAGAAGGGACATTACAAGATGCAATGGTGTCTGTAAATTCTTGGGAGTACCCGGCAGATTTGTTGATTATTAATCCTAGAAACTGGCTAGATGGACATCCCCTAGTTTTAGGGAGACCTTAGCTAGCAACCGCATATGCTTACATAAGCTGTCGAACAGACAATATGACTATAACAAGAGGAAGTAATGTGAAGAATCTAGCTTTATATCTTCCAACTTAGCCAAGCCTAACAATAATAAAAACTAGAAAAAACCTTGTATCATATTTAACTGAAAACATTCAATCACTACTAATTATAGAAGATGCTCTCGAATTTAAGGATCAAATAGAAGATGACATCATTAACACTTACATTAACCAACCAGATGCCACACCCAATCTAAAATGTCACATGATCGAAGCAGCCCTAGATAACGAAATTGAAGAAGATCCCTTAAAAGATATTAATGACCAGATCATACCAACAACAACTGTTTATAACAACAAAACCATTGAAATTGAGCCAAGGAAATTCCTAAACATTAACAAAAACTTGACAGATGACCAGGAGCAGAGGCTTGTTCAACTCCTTAGAAAATATAAAGAGGCTTTCACTTGGGATTACCCAGATATGAAAGGGATTAATCCCCAATTATGCATGCACCACATCTATACAGAGAAAGATGCGAGGCCCATTCGATAACCTCATTGAAGGTTAAACCCTCATCTTAAATATGTTGTTAAAGATGAACTACAAAACTGTTAGATGTAAATTCCATCTATCCTATATTTGATAACAAATGGGTTTCTCCATTAGATATGGTGCCTAAAAAGAATGGGAAGTGGCGTATATGTGTCGATTATAGAGAGCTTGATAAAGCAACCCAAAAAAATCATTTTCCCCTCCCGTTCATTGACCATGTCTTGGACACATTGGTAGGTAAAACATTATTCTCTTTCCTAGACGGCTTTAGTGACTACAACCAAATCCAAATTGCCCCTGAAGGCTAGGATAAGACTACCTTCACCTGCCCCTAGGGGACATTTTCTTACAGGGTCTTGCCTTTTGGACTGTGTAACACACCTGCCACATTCCAGAGGGCCATACTTGGCATTTTTTCAGACTTGATAAATGAGGGACTCGAGGTGTACATGGATGACTTTACACCCTATGGGGATGACTTCGAGTCGGCATTACAAACACTAGAGAAAGTTCTGCAAAGATGCATTCCTACCATGCTCTGCTTAAGTCATGAGAAATGCCACATTATGATGACCGAGGGCCTCATCCTAGGTCACTACATTTCAGCAGCTGGAATTCAGGTAGATCCAACAAAAGTTCAAATAATCCTCTTAATACCTACCCCCTGCACACAAACTGAGGTACGTAGTTTTTTTGGGATTTTCTGGATATTATAGAAGATTTATAAAGAATTTCTCCCAAATTGCTGCACCATTATATGAATTAACAAGAAATATCGATTTCATATGGACTGACAAATGTGACATTGCTTTTGAAGACTTAAAACGACTAGTTTCAACAGCCCCAATATTACGGGGCCTGAATTGGTATTTGCCATTTCAGATCTCATCCGATGCATGAGATATAGCCATTGGAGTAGTTCTTGGCCAGGAGGAAGTTAAGAAACCTTATGCGATATACTACTTCAGCAAAAAATTATCTCCTATTGAGTTGAATTACAATGTGACCGAAAAAGAATTTTTGGTTGTAATCTATGCTATTAACAAATTCAGACATTATATAGCAGGATACTTTTGGTTTTGAATATTGATCACTCGGCCATTAAATATTTAGCTAATAAACCTATTAAAAATGGAAGAGTGGCACGATGGTTGATCCTTTTGTAGAAATTCGACATAACAATCAAAGATCGACTAGGAAAGGAAAATCCAGTGGCAGACTTCCTCTCACGTGTACCAGAGACAAATAACTCGGTAGCAGTAGAAGATTAGTTCCCTGATGAGCACTTATTTGCGGTAATCGTAAAACAACGTGGTATGCGGATGTTGCGAACTACCTAGCAGTGGGAAAATTACCCAAGCACTTGACGCCCAGTGAAAGAAAACTAATAGTACAACTCAGCACTCGGTTCTCCTGGATCGGAGGATACCTCTTTCACGCAGGAGCCGATATGAATATCTAAAGGTGTCTCAGGGAAGACGAAATCTTTGACATCCTAAAAGCTTGCCACGATGGACCTTGCGGTGGAAATTTTGCAGACCGCATGACTGGGCATAAAGTATTACAGATGGGCTATTATTGGCCCACCATATGTAAGGGTGCCAAGAAGTTTGTCCAGGCATGTGATAGCTGCCAAACAATTGGTCACCCTAGACAGTCTAACGAGATGCCCCTGCATCCACAGTTAGCCATCGAGTCTTTTGAATGTTGGGCATTAGATTTCATTGGCCCAATAAAGCCATCATCTAATCAAAAGACATATATACTAGTTTCAACATAATATGTGACTAAATGGGTGGAGGAAAAAGCATTACCAAGGACAGCGGAGGACTCAGTAATCCACCTTCTTTTCCAAATTTTCGTGCGGTATGGCTCGCCTAGAGAAATAATTACGGAAGGAGGGCCATAATTTGTAGGCTATAAGATGGCTGCTACATTAAAAAATCATCATATCATGCACAAAATCACAACCCCATACCCCCCGCAGGCAAACGGTCAGGTCGAAAGTACCAACAAAGTAATTGAGGTTATATTAACAAAAACAGTCGCCTCACATAAATGTGATTGGGCTACCTGATTGCCAGAAGCCCTGTGGGCATATTGTACGACATGGAGAAATACCACAGGATACTCCCCATATCAGTTAGTGTTTGGCAAAGAACCTATCTTCCCAATAGAATTTGAAATTCAGACATTGAGGATAGCTCAATAAGTAGGCTTGGAACTGAATGAGGCATCGATTAACAGACTACATCAAATTAATGAATTGGATGAAATCCAGCTATCAACTTTTCAGCACACTGCATTGATTCACCAACAAAGATCAAAATGGCATGATTCCCTCATCAAGAAAAAGATATTCCATGAAGGTGATTGGGCACTTTTGTACGATTCTAGGTTCCAGGATTTCCCGGGCAAACTCTAGACCAGATGGTTAGGTCGCTACGAGATAAAGGAGGTGCACGATAATGGAACATAACTACCATTGATGGGTCCGGTTACTCCTTTAAAGAAAATGGGCATCAAGTGCGCCTCTACCATAAACTAATTACAAGGGAGTCCTTTTGCCAACACATACGTGAAGATCCCACAATACAAATTATTGCTGAGGAGGGAAACCCTTCCACAACACTAGTCCAGTGAAGAATTTATTCTTTTGAAACCTGTACATAAAGTTTCCTTTCTGTTTTCTTTCTATTTGATTGGATTTGCTTGGATAATACATTGTACATTCTTTCTTTTCTATTTTTTTCTTTGTTGTTCCCTATAGGGAATAGCTATTGTTCCCTTTAAGGAACAACAATTTTCGTGTGTATTTTCCCTTGTTGCTCCCTACAAGGAACAACTATTGTTCCCTCTAAGGAACAACAATTTTTGTGTGCATTTTTCTTTGTTGTTCCCTATAGGGAACAACAATTTTTGTGTGTATTTTACTTTGTTGTTCCCTACAGGGAACAACTGCTATTCCCTACAGGGAACAACAATTTTCGTGTGAATTTTGCCTTGTTGTTCCCTACAGGGAACAACACATTTTGTGTATAGATTGCTTTGTTGTTCCCTACAGGGAACATCTGTTGTTCCCTATAAGGAACAACAATTTTTGTGTGCGTTTTCTTTGTTGTTCCCCACAAGGAACAACTACTGTTCCCTACAGGGAACAACAATTTTTAGCTTATATTACAGTTGTTGTTCCCTATAGGGAACAGTTGTTGTTCCCTATAGGGAACAGTTGTTGTTCCCTTTAGGGAACAACAATTCCCGTGTGTATTTTTCCTTGTTGTTCCTTACAGAGAACAATTTTTGTTCCCTATAAGGAACAACACTTTCTGCGTGCATTTTTCTTTGTTGTTCCCTACAAGGAACAGATGTTGTTCCCTATAAGGAACATCAGTTTTCGTGTGCATTAGCTTTTTTGTTCCTTACAGGGAATAGCTGATGTTCCCTACAAGGAACAACACTTTTGCGTATGTATTTCTTTGTTGTTCCCTACAGGGAACAACTGTTGTTCCCTATAAGGGAACAACACGTTCTACGTGTATTTTCCCTTTATTGTTCCTTACAGGGAACAACTATTGTTCCCTTTAAGGAACAACACTTTTTTTTTGCGTGTTTTTCTTTGTTGTTCCCTATAGGGAACGACACTTTTTGTGTGAAGTTTTCTTTTGTTGTTTCCTTCAGAAAATAGCACTTTGTGAGTATTTTTTTTAGAAAACGCTTTCTTTCCTTTGCATGATCATCCCTAGACCATCCTTGCTCACTCTTTATGATCCTCTCTATGGCACAAGTGTACAAATACAAATGTAAGGATAACAAATATGGATTTTACTGGAATAGGCAAATATCTTTTATATCATCATCTTTAGCAAGATTGCTTTGTATTGATTGAAAAAGAAAGGACACAACCATCTATATCACTTCACTGCCCTCATTTCCACTATAAATCAAATTGATTGATTATCTGCACCATGTTGGTTCGCCCCTAGCCCCTATAACTCTCTCTATTTATTTTCAATAAGGTTAAGGGCATACTTTTTTTTTCTCTATTGATATGTTCAAACTTCTTTTGCCATCCCTACTCTTAAGGAGTGACTGGGCCACCCTCTATATATAAATAGGAAGTGTTGTTCGAAAAAAAAATAGAAACATATATTTATTCACTAACAATTGTTGATTTTTTTATTTTTATTTTCCACAGATGGAGGATAGGGGGTCTCATCATGAGCCAACCTACCATGATCATAAGGAAGCAGCGAAGTGGCATTCCAACCACGACCACCACACCAGGGATATGATCCAATGGATGCATCAAGACATAAATTCCTTGGAACAGGAGGTCTCATTATGAGCCGACCTAACCACTTTTTGCTACTTCCCAGTGAATGACAATGTATTCATCTGGTTACCATGCCAGCACATTGGTCTCTACTCTGGATATCATAATGCACTTCCCCAATTATACATAGAGGACCATGGTTCCAAAGGGTTAGAAAGAAACTCTGTTGAGGCTATAGACGCCTACAGGAAACAGAAGTTCTGCTAATGATATTGAAGTTGTATTTTCTACATCAATAGTTATTATAATTCCCTCTTCTTATGTTTTATCTTTACTACAGAGAGATTATGTTCCTAACCTACATTGAACCTTTATGCATGTGATATCTTTTAAAAATCAATCACAATAGTTTTAAGTGGAATAACGGTGGTAAAGTATTATTCCCTACGTAAGTTGTTATTTTTCCTTTTCATATTACCTCATGGCATCTTATCCTTATTGATAATTCTCGTTATATGCATTGATTTCATCACTCTGATATCCTTTATGATCCTTTCATTAATATGTGTACCTTGCCACTTTCATCACCCATGTACTTACCGCTAGCGCCTTATCCTTTCATTCATTCGGTTGTAGGTGACCTATTGTTTCAAAGGGGGGTGAGGAGCTCCAGTGTACTTATGCATGCGCTGTCATCTTTTTATTTTATTTTGCAGGGCAATACAACATCCCATGATCACAGAGCATGTGGCATCATAAAAACTTCGATAACGGTATTTATGCTTATAAAGTATCACTTGATATAGCCATTACAACCATTTGTTGTTCCATCGCTCGACTCTGTTTGTTGTTGTGCTATATTTTCTACACTAATCGTTTGCAGAATTCCCACCATGGGAGGAAGAACAGTGAGCGGAGAACCCTAATACTGCCTGTTTCCAATGAAACCAAAGAAATTCTAGTTCGAGCAGGATGGATAGCATACTTTACGATATTTCAACCACCCAACAAAGAAATTTCCATCAAATTCTTATGGAACCTACAGAATGGACAATCCATGGTAAGGGGCAGGAAAATCACGGTATCAGACGTTGTGATAGTAGAAGTATCGGGGTTGTCGGCTGAAGGACCCGTATGGGATAATAAGTGATTGAAGTTACATGATATTATTGAGGTCTTTAAGGACTAAGGACAGGAGATAATCACCAAAGGAAAAGGCATTCGACCATCATGTCTTGGAGAGCCATGGGGAGAATTAGCATGAACCTTCCAGAACTACATCACATGCGACAAGCACAAAGAATTGGTAAGGCCGCATCAACTCAAACTCTTAGCAGTTCTAAAATGAAAGTGCTCTATAAATTTACCTACATTTTTGAATTCTTTACTGCATGATACCACTGAGAGACTAAGATGTTCCCAAGACATAGAAACTGTAGTAAGCCACCATTGTCTAATCAGGTTGATAGTTAGCTATAACCTTGCCCAGCAACAATCAAGCTAGGATGAACTAATATTAGCTCTCAAAGGAGTTTTAGCCCTGCCTGCACCTAACCCTGTCCTAAAAAGGAAGAGGACTACCCTTGCAAAGAACATACCTCAAAAGCATAGACGATCCACAAGGTTGAGGTCAAAAGTAGGAGCGACCAAAAATTCTCAAGATAGTATCAGTCAACCTATAGAATTATCTAGCCCAGGAAGTGAACAACACTTGTAGCTAGAAGGACAGGATAACCCTGAATCAGACCCTAACGAAGAAACAAGACATTCTAGATATGAGCAAAGAAACGAATCATGACTTCCCTCAACACCAAGCATGAGCCCCCAAGGTGATTTGTTGCACGATATTGAATTGGTCCAGGTCCTATCCAACATGAATGATTACATACAGCCTAAAAGTCCGCTCAATATTAATTTAGGAGAAACCCAATCTCCTGATAATTCTAGCGATACCAAAATTCTATCTCCCTTAAAAGATGTAAGCCACGAAGCGGAGACAGACGCAGAGGTGACTCAAGAAGTAGAGAACCAATCTGGTGACACGCTCCTGGTAGAAAATAGCGAGGTAGGCCTAAGCACAGAAAACATAGGCCAAGAAGAAGAAGTAGAGACAAAGATGCTTCGGGAAGCCGATAATCAATCAGGAGACATGGTCCTTTTAGAACATATCCAGGGTGAGCAACCAGGCTCTTTAGAAGCATAAACTATGAACGAGACTGTCAGAAGAACAGTTGCTCTACCGAAAAAGTACAGAGCCAAATTGAAAAAGCTTAAAATGGAATAACAGAGGCTTCACAAAACAGTAAAAAGGCTCAGAAGAAAGATAAAAGAAATATCAATGGGAAAATTTCCAGACAAAACCCCAGAGATAGTAAATACAATAGTTCAGATAGAATTGTATAAAGGTAGGGCTACAACGACCCAAACTAAGCCCATACCCCCTCAACCAGTTATCACTCAAAAGGAACAACATGAAATTCCAGTAGACATAACTACTCAGACAAAGGGTGTACCCTCTTATAAAAGAACTACTCAAATGGAGGAGGTACCCTCCTACAACATGGCTACCCAGACGGAGGTTTGGACCTCCCATAATAAAGAAATACACACAGAAGGCATCTCTTCTCATAGAACAAGTACTCAGACAACTATTCAAGCCAAAGATTTCGTCACACACAATGACCCCATAATATTGAATCTTCAGGAAGAATTAGTATAGGCTCGGTTCGTGTTAGAATGGTTGGAACGAGAAACTGTTTCCCAGTAGAGATATCAAGAGTTGCAGAGATAGCTTCGGGAAATGAATCCAACAGAGAGCGATACTTTTGACAGATGTCAAAAGGAAAAAGAGAAAATGGAAAAGGTCAAGCTTAGGCTAGATAGGGTCATAGGTAAAACAGACACCATCTGCTCACTATATACAGATGTCTTAGCATGCAAGTCCCCTGCCAATAATTATGCCTTATTTTTGTTACAACGATACTTGCTATTGAAAATTAAAGCCTTGAGAGTTGGAAAACCAGTCGAGTTAAACATAGTAGAAGATTTTATAAACTGCTACAAATAGCATGGTGTAAAGGTTCAAAGACTTCTGTGCTAATTTTACCTGCACAATCTTGTATTAGAGAACGAGGTGGAAAAACACCCTAACCCTTTTGTGGGAGATGTTCAATTCCAAGCTTTTATCTCATTTGCAGTTAGTCAACTTAAATGGTTCAAAGCTCATAAAAAATTCCAATGACAAGAGCATGGATTGGATCTCTGGGTAAGGAGTGAACCCAAGAACCCTTTACAAATGCTTGCTTACCATAAGAGTCTGATGACATGAGAAGGGGTGATTAAAATTTTAGGGCCTATTCAGAAGGAGATTGTATAGAAGGGAGTAGAATACTTCCTCTCCATTCAAGAGTTCTTTGGCTACATCCAAGCTCAAGTGGATAGTCTCCACTAGTAGTGTACAAGATAGAGAGCCGTTTAATTACAGAAATTTCAAAATAGTTGCAGACCATTTTTTCACTTATAGCAATCTTATTTTGAGAGAAGGAGCTTATTGGTTAGGATGTCGATTTCATAGCTCCATCATTTGGTATCCTCCTTAAGGTTATCGGGAAATATATGAATTTCCTGAAGGAAAGGAAGGGCCTACCTTTGAGCTCTTGGCCCAGAATCATTGTTGTAGACCACTTCTCGACGCTCCTTCTCCAGCCTACTCTTTAACTGCACTACATATGAATTACTTGCTTTTCATGAGGCCATGAAATAGGGTAAGTAGGGGAGTATGTTGAGTAATGAAATGGGTATGTATTTACTATTAATCTCATCATCTTTTTCCTTGATTCTTATCTTTTTCATATCTTAATGCGCTAACATATTGAGAAATTATGGTAAGAAATGGATGAATTATTTGCAGTTACGATTCAGCCAACATTTACCCTTCTTTATGTAGGAAAATGACAAAAGGGACAATTTTTGTTCCCTAACGATGGAACAATGAAAACCGACAAACAAAGGAAGGAACGAGTCGATTGCGGACAAGGCTGAGGATGAATCAGGAGGATTTATCTTTTAACCTTTATGATTATAAAAGGAGACAATTGTAAGAAGAAAGGGGGGAATCTCTGTTATTTTTTGAATTGTAATTTTAATTACAGACTCTCACTATTAAGAGAACATAGGTATACTGTAATGCCACTCACATTCGATGATTAATATATAATTGAAGCTATTCTTCCATCGTGTTACCTGAAGTAACTCAGAAGTGTTCACTAGCGCTAATGGCCCAGTCTCTAGTGGATTTAACTGCTTTCTTGTGTTATATTTTGCGTCGTTTTAGTTCTCTTTTACAAAAAGTAGCATAGTCGAACTGTCGTCTCTAGATCTGAAAGTGTCGTAGCTGTCATTTTCAGTTTTAGAAAGCAATTCCATTGTTTTAGATAGTCGATTATACAGTTACTGTTGCATAGGATTTGAATTATTAGTTTTAAAGTGTCGAAAAGCAATTTCCATTTCAAAATCGCAAAGTGTATCTCTTTCTTTCACTTCGTTTTGAAAAATAATTTTGTTGAGTACTGTCACTTTAAATAGTTTTTCACATAGCTTTCTTAACGTCATTCAACATTAAGAGAGATGAAAAACAAATACATGCATGTGCATTTGCATTTTGAATGCTTGGCTTGATTTAGGACTGTGCATATTAGCGTGTGCTCTGTGCTCTGTGAAGAAAAGATGCTTGACTTTCTTCCCTTTAGTAGCTAGGATTTTCATTGCTGAAAGAAGATAAAACGTCTGTTTATCATCTTAGATAGAATTTTAGGAATTATACATACATCACGTGGTGAACTTGAAAGGAAAATTGTTAAGCAATATCAACTTAAAATAAATTCAATGAATCTAACAACGCTTTGGAACTTAACAACAACATCTATAGGTTTAGGCTAGAGACGTATTTCGGCATCGTAAAGCCTGGTAACTATTGCTTTCAATGTTGGTTGGGTGATTCCTCCACTCTGAGATGGCAAGTGCCAGTATGGACTTGTGCTCCCACGTAGCGTTGCGTATATATCAGGAGACCACAATAGGCTGCATCCTTTATCCTTAGGAAGCCATGTCTGCCACCCTATCGATTGTAATGCACCGAACACAGCATTCGGGAAGATTGACTGTCGTACTCTAAAAAGTATTTTGTAGTTTTACGATTGGTTTGGTAATCCTCTCTGCCTGGATCTCCAGAGAAGTCCATTTTTCTCCTTTTCAGACTCCTTAAAGGAAAAGGTCCTCTCAGCGCTTGTCACTTCAAGCTCAATAAAAATCGAAGGCGACTAGAGTCATCTTTTGTTTTTTCTCGACTCTTTAAAATTGAAAAAACAAGTTGTGTCCAAGCATCCAAAAATTTATTTTAATCAGAATAACGTCACAAATTCCCCCCGTTGATCTTCAGGTTGAGAAATGGAGTCTACCAACCAAGGATTTCCCCGTGAAAGAAATCCTAGTCCCTTTTCCTCTTGGGGAGATGTTGGTCCACCCCATATGGCCACTTTGTCACTTCCAGAATTGACAATTGGTTTGTCGGTCTAGCTCTTCTCTACCTTTGTCGTTTAGAATCCCATAATTCATTAATAGTATAACCAACAACTAGACGACACTAGAGTTACCTCCCAACCTTCTACTTCGTCTGATTCTCCCTCTCCTCCTTCTTCTTCACTTGATAAAGCCGATAAAGCTAAAAGTCAAGTAACTAAGAAGAAGAAGAAGTAGAAAGAGAAAAAGGAAAAGAAGTAAAAGGAACCAAAATTGAAAGGGAGCAACCAAGTATCGTCTAGCGAAAATTCACACACCGCACAGTCAAAACTTAAATCTCCTTGTGTCATTTGCAATGGAGGCCACTATCACTGAGATTGTCCCTGCATCCTTCGGATCTTAAGGGACTGGTCTCCTTGTTTGCACAATTCGTTAGTATCAACTTTTGGCGATCATGTTGAATGCTCACCATCAACCAGTCAAAGTGAAGCACATGGAAAAAGAAGGAATCCTAAACTTCCTTGTAAGTTGTGTGAAGGCGATCACGTCATTCACCGTTGTCCCTTCCTTAAAGAGGCTAAAAGATTTTTGGATAATCGTCCGGTTTCACTGCTATGACTTCCTCCTAGATATCAAAAACTCTTGCCGAGCCCTCCATCGAGTGAAAATCCAGCTGGCCCATCATTGTGGTCAGCCGAAGCACCTATCATTGAAAATGAACCCTCTGAATCCATACCAGACGAAAGTCAAAAGGTCGATACGGCAGTTGACCCGGTATTGCCTTCAGAGTGTTAATCTTCGAATGATATCGTCACTGAAGAGAAAGAGAACGACACCATTCAAATTCTTTTCATCAACACCAACTCTGATGAGCTTGGGGGTAGTCCCCCCGCTCCTTCACCACAGGAAGGAAGTTCATCAGAGTCATATCCGACCGTCTATTTGGTCCCACCACCAAGCAACCTAGTTGTTTCCTTCGACTGGAATCTACTAGGTAGACCCCGTTTACCAGCCAGTGTATCATTCAGAATCATTGTACAAGCTTACAGAATGGTCATGGATGGTACCATCATTGATGAAGGGGCTTCTGTAAGTATCCTTTCCTCAACTGCTTGGAAAGCGCTTGGTTCGCCATTGCTTTTGCCTGAAATGAGAAATCTAACAGGCTTCGACAAGGGAACCAGTCGACCTTTAGGGATCCTTCCAAATGTGCCCATTACTTTGAGAAGGAAAATTGTTCACATGAACGTTATGGTAGTTCAAGTACCTTTAGATTATAATCTACTCCTTGGACGCGAGTATATTTATTGCATGGGAGCCATCGTCTCCTCACTCTTTAGAGTAATGTGTTTTCCGCACGAAGGAAGAATGGTCAAGCTCGTGGACCAAATGTCATTCCCCGGATCACACATCACAAATAGTCAAACGCCGTCCCTAAATGGTCTTTTCACGCAAGAAATGTCTCATCGGTCTCCAGTCCGTCCACCTGATGAGCGCGAGTGATTCAGGAAGATGTGACTGAAACCTAGGGGGCATGCACCCTGGTCTGTTTTGGTAGGAAAACCTTGGGTATAGAGTGGATTTTCGCAAGGGATATATGACTAGTTTGGCGAACCCTTCCTCACAGGAAAATGGGAACAGACTGGAATAAGATACCTTCATTAACGTTATGTTGAGTGGCATGTGGTCGCACCACTCCCCTTTGTCTATTTCGATAGGCATCGCCAAGAAAGCATTTATCTACTACACGGATGAAACTCTCTTGGTAACCTGGAAATTTTTCGCTATACCTGGGGGCATGCAACCCTTTCCGCATGCAAGTGAAGAGCGGCTATTTATTTTTTAAATTTTTAGGACTTCTAACCCTTTAAATTTGTAAGGCTAGTCGTTTCCTAACTTGCATAAAGAAAGGATTCGAGGCAAAGCTTCAAAAGGTGCAAGCTCCATAAAAAATGGCATCTTGAATGAGACATTTCTTATCATACGATTGGCGAGCAAAGTTGTCGCAGAGTTCAATCTCGTTAAAAAGTAAACTATCCACGAGCAGTTTTAGCACATAGTTCAAGCTCGTTAAAAAATAAACATAAGTCATGAGCAAGTGTTTCCCCCAGCGTTTAAGCTCATTAAAAAATGAACCGGTAAATAACCATTGTGAATGCCTTATTGCCAGGTTTTGAGCCTTGGTCGTGTTCTCACCATCACCTCCACTCTGTTTTTAGCCGATCATTCACCCCCATATGATTGTTTACCCCTTCAAGGAACATCTGCGAAGAGTGATTCTGCTAGCCATCCTTGTAACACTGTCATGATTGGAAAATTCCACATCTTACCTGGAATCAGTTGCTACCCGAAATCATCACTTGTTCCTCGAAATCGAGTCTTCTTTAAGCTGTTTTCACCTGACTCGTAAAATATGAAAAGATTGCCGAGCGAATGGCCTCTTCGGCTCGTTAAAATGCATCAAAAGTGCTATCCCTCCTCTAGATTTTAATCTTTTTGGACCTGAGGGATTATTACGCAAAAAGATCGAGCGCTTGTCTTGTTCGGCTCGTTAAAACTATCGAAAATTCATCCCTTTCATATTATTTTACGCTTTTTCGGACGTAATGGATTATACAACGAAAAAGAATCTTCAGATTCTTATTTTTGTTTCTTTCAGACTCTCTAAAATTGAAAGAGACCGAGTTATGTTTTTCGTTAAACTCGTTAAAACCGAATAGTGACAAACTCATCCAAATGGACGAGAACGAGATTCACTGTCGCTAGGCTCGCTAAAATATAGTGACAGGTTCGCCCGAAGGGTGGATTATAGAACAAGCATATGTTATCCTCCTCAATATTGACAAAAATAAAGAGGTACTAGTCAGCAATGACTGGGGAAAATTGGGAAGAAAACAAGAAGAAACTTTATTGGTAGCAAGTCGCTCTTGAACATGACACTTTCCTTCTGCATCCATACTGGGTTAGGTTGTTCCTTTCACTAGTCATCACCATTGGTCCATCACACCATCCATCTTTGGGGTTAATGCTACCAATCCATCATCAGTGTCGCCGATATGTTCAAGAGAAGTCATTCAGACAATTCACTTGTGTCTCACCCACTACAATACATTCATGCTTCATTCCTTCATGACCGCCACCCTGAACCCTGTATCGTCAGTTTGTTTTCACCTCCAAAATCATTTTCTTCGTTCTGTGTCATTGATGTGGGACTCATCCCTCCTACGATGGGTCACTTCTTGTCGACATCAGCTCATTATCCAAGAAGTTGACTTAGGAACAACCCTTTCAGTACTTTGAAGCTTGCATGCCTCAATGGTAAGTTTTTCACTAGCGGTGACAGGTTTACATCAATGGCCTTCGATCGAGAGATTTTACGTGGTGTTTGACGCCAAGTCCCTTTTCACACCATGTGAATTGTACTATAGTACCTTGAGGGTCATTGTCATTATTGGTGATTCCTCTCGCACCTATTAACAGCTCACATCGTTGGCTGGTAATCAGGCGATGTCTTTCCTTGTTCGACTCTAGAACATTTTTCACATGGATCGACTTGTACTCTGAGTGAAGATTGGATGAGTTTTGAATACCCCGGATCTAGTTTCATCCATCCGGGCTGCGATATATTCAGGAATATAAAAACATCCAGTGTACATCATTGCCAAACAGATGGTCATCCAAATCGAAGGATGATGTGTCCATATCATTAGTCTGTCACACATACGATCGTCTGTCCTATGTACATGAAAATGAGTTTATAAAGCTGAGCATGGGAATGCCCGCCTCAGCTAGATCGTAAAAAAAATGTTTTCAAAATAATGTATTGTATTGTATCTTATTACAGGTCGCCTCCCAGCTCGGAAAAACCTCAGATCCTCCTAGTAAAGCATTTCACGCAACATAAAAAAGATTAACAACCTCATGCTTTAGGGGCCAACTATTATAGACATTTTTGGGCACTTCAACCCCAATCATAAATGTCCATAAACTGAGGGCTCCTAAGTCCCTAAAATTGTTGCTTCACTGCCTAAAGGAACAAGTTCAACTGATTACATCATCTCCTAGAAGTTATCCACTGCAAACTGCTCATAAATGGTCAAAACTTGACCATACTGAAAGCTCAATGTAGAGGGTGCAATGCATATCACATTCCCAATGTACAGGGTGTGATGCATACTGATTTGCTCCTCTGTAAGGTGCGATGGTTGGGAATGGACAAATGGTAGGGACAAAAATGCGAGGTGGAAGATCATGGAATCTTCCAGAAGCTTCCCCTCTGACACTTGCCACCCCATTTTCGACCAGGGATGAGTAAGAGATCATCATTCTCCAAGTGCAAGAAGGAACTATAAGAGAGAAGACACTAATCGAGATCCAAAAAGATGACTCACCTCTCTATAATAATCTATATATGGATCCCTCATCACAGAGATCCGGAGGCTGGAATTTTTTATCTTATAGAGAAGTGATGTTGGTATTCTGGTGTACATTCACAGTGTTGGGTGATTTAGCTTTGCTTGAGGTGAAGAAGGGCTTCTTAGCTCAAGGATGATGCTGGGTCAGAGCACATGGTTGTAATCTTCTTGCTACTTTTCATCTGAATAAAGCTATTATTGTTTCCTTCCATATTCTTGTGTACTTGTGTATATATACATGTATATGGTTAATGCACATCTGATCCTGCATTATTTATGAATTTAGATCCTTGTTTCTTGCATAGTAGTATGTTGCTGTGATTCTACAGGTTCTTTTGAAGCTGGGCAGGCAAAGAAGAAGAGGCAAAACTCTATCAAGAAGGAGAGGAAATCGAGCGCAAGACTCAGGTTGGCCCTCTTGGTTCTCTTCTCATCTATTTTCATAAAAGGAATCAATAGTAGACTTTGATTGTTTGTTTCTAAGATAGCCACCCATCTTAGTGGGAATAACAGCATCCGAGTGGACACTATTCCTGTATAACAATCATGGATGAATAATGAGGAGGCAAGAGCTACAGAGATGGAAAAGGTAATGGCAAGAGAAGAGACATAACCCCTCATGATAAGAGCTGAGCAATATAATCCAATGGCTATCATCAACACCCACAACCTGATTGCAAATGATCCTAAGATTGCACCTAAGTACCTTGCTACACAAGATCAAGCAGCCACACAGTTTGAAGACATGTTCGAGTTTCTAGGAGATGAAAGCATGCAAGCTTTCCAAAGGAGATGGAACACCTTTCCTTACAACCTGAAAACTTGAGAATACCATTCTCCCGAGAGGATGAGAGAGGCAATTATTAGAACACCCATGTACAAGCAAGCTCTACAAAGACTCAAAGTCAATTGGATTGGCTTGAGCCTCAGTCACCACTACTCTTAGGAACGTTGGAAGGAAGGAAAGAAGAAGAAGAAAGAAAGTGGTGGGAGGAGATAGAGAGAAGGGCCAGATTTTATTCATAGGAAGAAGAAACTACAACAGAAGCATGGGATGTCAAGGAGGTCACACAAGCAATGAAGGACATGGATATAGATTAAGTTGCTCAGAGGATGAGCAACACCTTTAGTAAGGTGATGATGAGCCTCATCATTGGGTAACTATATGGACCTTAATACACCTCCAAGCTTATTAAAATCAACTATTCTCATAATTTCTTAGATGTTCTAATTATATTTTACTTAATGAGATGAGTAAAAGTAAGACGTTATGTCTAGTGATCTGATGTTCATTGGTTACAGGTTTTTGAGATAAAATCATGGCAATTTTGGCTAATTAAGGGAAGAAACTTGAATAAGACAAGGAGGAGGGATTATAGGAGATAGATCCTCCTCATTAAATCATCCCTCATTCGAATATCCTCAATGAAATCACATTATCTCGGAGTTGCAAGCAGCCGAGTCATGGAGATCATGGGCAACCAATCTAGTAACAATTAAGAGCTAGTTCATCTTGCGTTTGGGAGCCAAGCCTCCCTAGCTTTAAGTAAGTCATTGGAGACTTCAGTTGTATAAATAAGGAGGCCTACAGCCTCATTAGGATTGGGATTTTTGATGTAAAAGCAATAAGCATTTTCAAGTTCAAGTCTTGTGGCAAAACATTGTTATGTAATTTTTTTGATATGATAATGAGAATGAGAATTTCCTTGATCTAGCACTGAGTTGACTTAGAGGTTTTAAGCCCTTGGGTTAGGGCCCAACCCTAGCAGCAATGGCTCCTCTTCTTGTACTTCTATGTTTAGGTTATTTCATAGATTAGGTGTTGAATTGGTTTTAGCATTATTTCATTCTAAGTAGTTGTGAATTTGATTAGTTTTCTTCCATTTGTGCATTTCTTTAGTAGTAACTTAGAAATATAAAAGAATACCAAGAAGGCTGATAGAAGGTGGATTTGGCCTCACTCCTCCCTCTAGGGACCATGGCTTGAGGAAAATCTCCTATTCAGCCCCAAAAAGATAGAATTAGGATTTCTTATGGAAGTTATGGTTTCTGCTACTTAGGCCAGCATCTTTTCAATTTTCAAGAATAGGTTTAAATTGTCATTTCTAATATCTTCAGCTTTGTATTAGTGCTTATGGTGTTTCACAATACTCTGCAAGTATTTCCATGCATGAACTAGGCAACTAGATAATGAAATTATGTTTTGTTAAGTTGATTGAAAATCTTTCTTGTTTGACATGATTCATGGATAAATGCCGGTGATGTATGCATTGTAATAATTTCAATAGTGCAGGAAGATATCATGCTAGCAACCCCAACCTAACTTCATCCATCCATGATCACCAAAAGCCACTAAGTCCCTCAACCAATTCATCATTCCATAAGAACAACTCTCCAGGTTTGTTGAGCAAATCGAACAATCTTACAAACTCTATTTTGAGCTCTGAGGAAGTCCTAGCCACTCCCTTGCCTTATTTATTCCATCATTAACCTTCCCTGAACCCTATACCACCTTCCAAATCACTCTTATTGCTATCGACCAAATCTTGTAGGAATACACAGGATCCTATAGGAGCATTAGGAAATCCTGTAGGAAGCATTATGACATCCTATAGGACGACCTGTAGTGGCCTGTTTTGAGGCCGATTTGTGGAAAAAGCATCTAAGACGATAGGAGAAGACCCATAGTTGCCTCCCAAGCCATATGACCTTTCACCACCATCTCTAATCCACTTGCCACATCACCAAGAAGATTTAGCATTCACATTTTCACAAAAAAGGAAAAAGAGGAAAAAATAGTTATTATGTTCATTCATATGCATAGTAGTAAAATGTTTGGTTATTTAAAATTGCATGCCTAGGATAGTTAGGATTACACACATGTTAGCTTAGAATCCTTTTGAAGCAAGATATCTTAGCAATTAGTTATATGAGTGGTGCCTTTAAAGTATTTGATTTCAGTCTTTCCTTACTGCAGTAGACAATATTTCAATTCTCCCAATTAGTGTGAAGTTCCCCTTTCTTCATTGGTAATCAACCTTCTTCTGAATCAATAGAAGGATGGTTTGAGAAAGCATAGTGGTCTATCGCCAACTGAGTAGTGAAAAAGAGTGGACCCATCACATCTGTGTATATAGAACTGTCACCTCCAAGTTTGCATGAACCTTGGGCTGATAAAGTAAAGTTGGTAGCCCTAGGAGTTGCAACATTCTTGTTGCAATACTGGTGCTCATCACTATGGTAAGTAAAGTACATATTTTGAAGTACATCTCCTAGTGTAGCTTGAAGGACTACTTGTCATTGTCATATCATTATTTCTTCAATAACTTGCATGTTTTGCAAGCACTGAAAGTCATTCCATATGTTTCCCCTACCTATCTTTCTTCCTTTTCGCTTGTTGAACCAATTATCATCTTTGGCATGTTCATTGCTATGCCATGCTTACGATCTGTTTCTAGTGATTTCGAGGGTTTGTCTTAATGTTTTTGGGTCTTCTTAGCTATGTGAAAACCCATCGCACTCACACACAAATTTTTAAGCATTGTTGGGCAAGTTTCGTCACAATCGCCCAAAGGTCTATCCCAAGTGTCACACTTGTCACTTTCACCATCTTGAAAGTCCTGTAGAGGGTCATGCTGTTCCATGTTTGTCTTATTGGTTTGAGGTGTATTGTCTTCAAGTTATGCTAAGTGTGTGATCACAATGTCATGTATGCACAAGTTCACTTGCTCCCACACTTAGTTATTTTCCCAAAAATCTGTGAACCAGAAAACCCTCCTTCAACCAGGCCCCGACTAAGTTGCATTGTGCAGTCTCAACTCTGAGTGACTGTGCACTACTACCCAGAACTATGCATTTCTTGAGGACGTACTCCAAGGCATCCTACACTGCATAATCCTAAAATTGAGACAACTGACTATCTCCCAAAACTGTAAAAAAGTTGTCCCCAAAGTCCAATCCAGTCTACACTTCCCACAAGATCACCCATCAAGCCTCCGTCCAGTTAGAGTGAAAACCTAAGTTGTACTATGACCTGGGGTTGCATGGCTTCTGAAAAGCTATGCAGAATTTTCCTTGCTTCCTTCCTTGTAGTGCCTGCAAAAACTACGCAAACATGTTTAGTTAGCCTGTACTCCCTCTCACTACATTGTCCTAAGAAATTCTGCAGATCTGACTGGAAGGCCCCTTGCTGGCCTACAACACATATTTCATTAAAATTAGAAACATTTTATTACAAGGGCATCACTAAAATTGAGTTTTTTTGGTTATTTTAAAATTCCAGATCCACTATTTAATTCCAAATTTAATGAAATATGTGTTCTACTCTACTCTCCCCCCTAAAATTGTGTAGTTTTCACTGGCACTTGCCCTACTGCCTCACTGTGCACTCAACCCAGAAATTGCGCAGTTATGTCTGGGAGGCCATGCTACCTGTCCCAAACTATCTCCCACAACTGTGCAATTTTGACCAGCAACTCCCCACAGCCCAATACTGCCTTCCTCTAGAAAACTGCGTAAATTTTCCTGTCAATGCTTCCTATTGTCTGCACTGTCTTCCCCATAGAAACTACGAAGGTTACCTACCGGACCCTCAAATGACCTACCCAGTCCTCATCTTGAAAAATGCGTGAAATTGTCAAGCAGTTCCCTAGACACCTTGCCATGTCTTGCTCCCAGGAACTTCACAGTTTAGCCTCTGATTTGGGTTCTCTCCCATAACTGTCAGCATTGTCCTAGATTGCGCAAATCTGCCCCCTAGTTCCATTTTTAAGTTTTTCATGACACTGTCCTGGTGCCTCTCATCCTAGCCTATAATGTGCTTTGCGCGATTTCAGAGCCTTGTCCTCTCTCACAGTCACCTGCACCTGGAATGGAAAGACATTGCTTCATGGTAGACGAGGAGATTTCGGATTTGATTTCATTTCTTCATGAGTGATTGCAAGAATAGGTACATCGATAGAACATGGCGTGACGATGAACGAGATAGAGAAAAAGTGCATGCTAAAATAATTTCTCGTAGTTGAATGTACACAAGAAGAAAATCAAGCAACAAGCGGAAGAAACACATGCATGGAACCACCTTGCAAAGATTGAGACCATTAAAGACCTCGCAACACCAAGCTATGTGAAGATGAGGACAATGTACATTCAAAGACACATCCATCACTTAACAACAGAACATCTTGACATGGACACCATTGTAAGCCAGTACCAGTACATGTCATAGTGTCATGTTGAGTTGTGTTATGAGTTGTCTTGGCCACCTCACTACTATGAGCTGAATTTGTTGTAATCAAATGTAATTTAAAGTGAAATTCCAAGTGTCATTAGTGGAATGAAAACAATCATATGTAATATAAATGAAGAGTCATGAGGGTAGTCCAAGAGTCAAAGGGGAATGTCAAGGGTCACCCCATCCTTTGCTATATATAGAACCTCATAAATCATAGAACGAACTTTTGGGAGCCAAGCTTTTGCTATGCATTTCTTAGAGAGGGCTTGGAGAGTATTATGACGAGCATTGACTTCTCCACAGTTTAGAGTGAGTACATATCTTTGAAGGAGCATGCGGTGTTGACTGTAACATCTATTATTGGGGCTAGTGGTTGTCATGGTTGTATGGATGGAACATTCACTTTATATAATATAATAGAGCCAGCGTGTTTCATGCATATGTTATTATTGTAGTTTAACTGTTCGAGTTACTTTAGCAACGTATGTAGTTTTAACTTATACATTTTTGTATGGACTATTCTGTATGTGATTGTATGAATCTTTTTGAAGAATGTTGTTGGTTTAACTCATTACTTTGGATTGTCGACTATTCTACTTTTCAGTTTGTGATGTCATTAATATCATGTGTTCCTTTCAGGCTACGTACTATTACAGGATTCTAAGTGATACACTTCTTTCCCCCTTCATGTGTTAGAACCTCCCCATGTATTTCTCTTCACTTGATGCACAATCACACCCTTTCTTTTGAAAACGATATCTTGCTTACCTCTGCGCACTATCGTAATCAAGGCATAGCTTTACCATCCACTATTGGGACTCCTACTCCAAATGGTCTGAGGTCTAGTTGGGACTTCTTACTGGGGAGATCCCCTGACACGTTGGTAGCTCCAACATTGTCAACGGGTTCCACTTGAAATCCAATGACTATAGAAAGGTTTAATAGAATTGGTTAACAACAAAGGTTGAGAAGATATTAAAGGTATGGAGTTTTGATGGTTGTCTAGAGTTGACTAATTGATTCTCATAAAATCCATCTTGGAAGCTATTCCAGTATTTTAATGTGCTTATCCTAAATCCCAAAAGGAGTTTTAAATTCTATCCACAAGATTGCTGTGGTTTTTATGGCTGGGGTCAAAATATGGTTGGGTCTTCCCTTGGGTTAAATGGGAAAAAATTTCTTTCTAAATATGTGGTGTTGGTGGGGTCTTTGTGTTAGGGTCCAACCCTAACCCATTTATTTATGTAATAAGCTCAAGGGGCTCAGTCAAAGTCATAGTTAGTTAGTTGAGTCAATAAAACCCGTAAGCGGTCATCCACATTAATAATAATTGTAAGTGGTTGACCCACATTATAGAAAAGGGACCATAATTAGTTATAAATGGGTCATAGTTAATAAATAAAGTGGTTAACCCATATTATGCAAAGGACCAATAGTAGTTAGGGTTTTAGATGTCATAAATCTCTAAATAGTCCTAGAGAGAAAGGGAAGAACAATTGAGTCTTATCATAATTGAGCTCTGCTTTGTTGGAGGTTTGGTTATCCTCTGGAAATTCCCATGCAACTAACACGATCCACATCAACAACCAAGCATAGTGGAATGAATTGGTTTCAGCTTGGGCCTCTAGGAAGTTCGTTAGGAACTCCTGACAGAGGTATATTGACTAGTTAAATTGTATGCCCTTCGCGCACTGTGTAGCTAGGGAAACTACAGGTGCCAGAACTTCATCCGTGCAACATTTCCTCATCAACTTCCCTGCTAAGATTTGGGTAGATATTTTAACTGTGGGGTCTGATATTGATAGAATTGAATACCCTCACGACTTCTTCACGAGGTTAGAATCTTTCTTCATTCTTTCTGAAAGGACCTTTTCCCCCATTTTTCCACCAAACTCCTTGGTCAGGTTTGCGCCCTTATAAGGGTGGTACGTGATTATGTGAATAAGCATATTTTTGATGGGTATAGGCCCTCCTAGCCATAGACACCTATCGTGCACCAATGTAAGTAGATGGTGCACATAGATTGTGTTAATGGGGGTGCGGTGGTAATGGGGTACCCTCAACAGATTGAGTAACCCAAAGAGCTCCACATCGTGGATCCATTCCTTTGTCTCTAATGATGTCACACCTAATTCTGCATAGTAAACCCTTCGCATATACTTATCTATCGCAAAGTCAGGAAACCTTGCATGATCTGCAAGGTCCGAATGGTCCATTTTTAATAACGACATCCATGTGATCTGCAGACCTTCAAAAGGAACCTGCTCAGGTAGCACGGGCATGGAAATGGTGAATTTCTCAAAGTTTAGGTCCTTTGTGATCTTTGCCTTTACGTTTCGTGGAGGGATATAATCAGGTAGCCTAGTTATGGGCTCCAATCCTTTAGCATCTATGTCTTTTGTTCCTTGGCCTTCTTTCACCTCTAGGTTGACTACCTTCTCTGACTATTTATACTTCTTCTGTTTCTACGCTTCAATATGCTTCCTCGGGGATGCGTGCAATGGCATTGACTTCTTTTGCTTGTCCTTATTTGGTTTAATTGTTTTGTTTTCTCTTGAAAGGGTAGGATTCGACCTAGGTGACCTTAGCGGTGTAGGCATAGGAGTCAAAGCTTCCATACTTAAAAATTCTGGGGCAGCTCCCTCAGAGGTGACATCACCAGTACTAATAATCTCAGCAGGACTTGGGCCAATCATTTTCTCTATAAAAGAATTTTGGTTTAGTTCGGACAACTTAGCAAATGCGAGGCTCATGACCAAATCTTCCCAATGCGAGCGGTTCATAGGTGATAGACATCAAATCTCACTAAGGATTTTGAGACAGTAAAGTGTTCTTTGTTGGACTAGCACGCGTAATTGATAGGGGTTTTTGAATTCAAATCCGACCATTCCCCCCAATTTATGACAATTAATTTTCTTTTGGCGGCGGATCTTCAAATATTTTCTCCTTAAATGCCACCACCCACTCCTCTTAACCGTCTTCTGGCTATCAAGTCATACCAGTGACTCCAATAGTCACTTTTCTATTGTACTGCACAACACCTCCCTCCATGGCACAACTTCCTAGGTTACAACTTCATTATTTCCTACGCAACTTGCTTGCTTCTTAGTCCTCCAAACATGGCAGTGTACTTTATAGTCCCATGCTCCCTTGCAACTGCTTGGAGCACTAAGACTATCCTGCCGCCATATAGTCATTGTGCAAGATCCCCTGTATACAACGTCAATCTGCTTCCATTCACTCTCCCTAGAAAAGGTTCTCCATTCAACTTCACGAGCTGAAATACACCTCCATTCGTAATTTCTGTGATAATATATGACCCTAGCCAACGCATCCGGAATTTCCCGGGAAACTTAGTGAATTTACTATCATATAACGGGAAAAATCATTTACCTTGAACGTGTGAAGCTTGATGTGGCGATCATGCCAAGATTTTTCACGTTCCTTCTGTACTTGCTGATAAAATCCTGCCCCTAAATCGATCCTCTTTAGTCTCTATCAGTTGCACGATCCATTCTTCCAAGGCCTCACGATCTACCATTCCCGTGAGAGATTCTATGTTCAAACTAGGCACAATATGCTTCATCGACATTACAACTTAGACACCATATACCAATTTGAACAATGTTTCCCCAGTCAACTTCTTGCAAGTAGTCCTATAAGACCATAGTATTGCAGGTACACGCACATCCCAATCATTTTGCTGCGCGTTACATATTTTCGTTAGCGTGTTCTCCAAAATCATGTTGAATGATTCAATAGTTCCATTGGCCTGTGGGTGATACTGTGTACTCTTATGATGGTAGACCTGGAATTTGTCAGTCAGGGTACTGATCATCTCGTTCAGAAAGTGCATCCCCCTGTCACTCATCAACACTTTCGGGCAGCCGAACTTGGTTAATACATATTCAAACAAAAAAATTTCTACCATAGCCCCTATACAATCCTTAGCTGGTTGTGCTTCCACCCATCTGGTGAGATCTTCCATTGTGGTGATGATATAATGCGCACCAGTTTTCTTTCCTAGGGGCTGAATTGGTCCAACGAAATCATTCGCCTATTTTTCAAAGGGTTGCAAAGATACTTTAGGTTGTAATGGTAATTCATCCCTTCACAATGCTCTACCGATTCTATGACATGAATTGCATGCCTTACAATACACTTTGGAATCCTTGTGCAGCATTGGCCACCATAGCCCTGTGCACAAAATCTTCTACGCAGTCGCCTTTCCTACATAATGACATCCCATAGCCCCTCCATGAGCTTTAGTGAGAATGATAACCCTCTCAAAATATGGCACATGTCCTCACAATATTTCATCAGCAGCCATCTTATACAAATGTCCCGCAATAACTGAAAAATCTGCTGCATGCACTACTAGTTCCCTCTTTTGCTGACTTGTATACCCTTCCAGTGCCATCCCCATCGTCAAGAAGTGAATAATATCTGCAAAATTATTATTCACTACACGCACCACAAAGGGTTGCGCATTTGGCAACCCTTCATCCAAGTTATTGTGCTCCTCTCCTGTTTCAATCCGTGACAGATGATCAAACCTCGCATTTAACATCACTAGCTTCACAATTACTTCAAAGTCATACTCCTGGAATAGTAGCAACCATATGCAGATCTTCACACCCCAACACAGGCTTATTGACCACGTACTTCAAGGCATAATTATTTGTGTACATTTTGAAATTCCCTCCTAATAGATAGTGCCTAAATTTTGGCAACGTGTACACCATGGCCAATCCTTTGTGCTTAGTCGTTGAGTAATTCTTCTCGACCTTCGATAATTTCCTACATGGGAAGGATATAGAATGGTCCATTTCTCCTTCGCCGACTTGCATTAACACTGCACCTAACGCAATGTACGAGGCATCCAAATGTACGTGAAATTCCTTTTTCCAATCAGGGAATACCATGATCGGCGCAGTGACCATCTTTTCTTCTAATACATTTAAGCTGCGTTGACATTCTTCGTCCCAAGACAATGTTGCGTCCTTCTTCAACAGTTTCTCCATAGGCACGGTAATTTGAGCATACGCTTTGATAATTTTTATGTAATATCTTGTATGTCCCAACGTCACACGCAACAACTTAACATTCTTTGGGGCCTCAAGGTTCACTATCACCGCAATCTTCAAATTCATTTCTTCAAATTTAGCGCGATCTGATATCTACGACGCGTATCCAACAGTAAGGTTAGACTTGCTACATGGCACTTTACTAATCCAATAACTCTCCAATCATCAAGGTATACTTCCCGGAACTTATGAATGAACTCTTTGTGATGACTACTATTGGGAACAGGTTCCCCTAGAGTCACTTTTGAGGTCAAAAGCCCAAGTTTTGGGGCTGAAAGCCCAAATTTTGTAGAAAAGAATGTAAAGTCTCCGCATTTTGTGGTCGCAAAGCGTGAAGATGTAAGGAGCCACTAAGGGTTTCTGCCCTTCTTTTGTATAAGTCATGTCAACTTTAGAGATCTACCCATGGTCTGCGGACCATGGGATTGTATAAAAAGGAAGTCTTAGAAGAGTCTAAGGTAGATAGAGATGTTTTAGAAGAGTCATTGATGTAATGGGTCTGTGAAAGCTAAGAGCGAGAGTCTTAGCATAGGAAAGAGGCTCTACATCTGTGCGCGCAGAGGCCTAGGATAGAAGTCTGCAACTAAGTATGTGGACCCCTGCAGTTGTGTGCTCAGGGTAGTCAGAGTCTTTATTGGAGATCTGAATCATTAATAAAGAGAAGTATTCTGGAATTACCTGTGTATTTTACTTATGTTAAATGCATATGATTATGTTACGTTGAACACTGGGTTTATGCTTTAATGCCATTCTGATGCACGAATCTATATGTTCCTCTTTGTTATATAAACGCAAGTACATATATATGTTTACGCAAATATAATCATAAACACATGTTGAGGCTATCGATACTTAAGTTAATATGAGTAAGTATAGAAGTAAGAGTGATTACAGAGGTGCGTAAGTGCCTCGAGTACGCGAAGGATGGTCATAGACCTTCACAGAGGTCCAGAGGACGACTAAGAGAGGTATATCGATAAGCCCTAAAAGTCTTATCGATTTGCACGAAGGAAGATTTGAAGGTATAAAAGTGACATCAGTACCATCTCAGGGTGCAAAAACTTGGTTCCTGCATCCCCCCACACTACTTAGGGTGATACTTCAATCCACACTCCGCGGATTGATGCTAAAAGGGCCAGTAGTGTATGGATTTGCTTGGCTGACTAACGTTGAACCTGGTTCTAGGCCCATCAAGCCAAAAAATGGTTCCATTGCTGAGATTGGGATCTACATGAGGGATGTGTGATGTCGCATCATTGAAATCCAAATAAGAAAGAGATTGAAGACTGGTTGGATAGAAAGGTCCACGAGTTCACAGTGCAGGAAAACAGGAATCTGTGATTGACGAAAGAATAGTGGCTGGACAGATATATGTACACAATGATACATGAAATATTCTTTTGTTCGTTCCCAATTGAATTATACAAGTGGATCACGAAGTTGGCAGATGGCCAAGGAAGGTGGAGGCTTGACGGTCCGATTGTCTGGACTCTAGAGTTAGTAAGGAGATTGGAAGCCTATGAGGATAAGATAGCGCACGTTGTCGATCATTGGCTTGATTGTATCATAGGAGGGTTTGTGATAGAGTTCGTGGTCGATACTTCGATCAGTTATAGTGAAGTAAAGCGTCACTTCTTCAAAGGACCGCGAGGTAATTATTTAAGGTCTTTAAACACTTGGATTAAGATGTTATTGTGTGGAAAGAGGGTTATGAAATTACCTTGATGTTTGGGGCTACACGGAGTGGAAGGACTTTCAAGAATGGAGGGAGAAGAGGCCCTGAATATAGCCCACTATTTGAACCTCCTCTGAGTAATGATGAGGAAGCAGCATAAGCCTCTCCATAGAGCACTGTTCAGTTAGTAAGATAGGGGTTCCTGTGAATACCACATCCACCCACACTGCCTCCATCTTCACCTCCATCGCTTACACCCTCACTCACACCACTGCCACCTCCACCACATTTTAGTATGGTGAATTAAGTAAAGCTTCCTGTGTTCAAGGGCTTGGGAAATGATGATCCAGAGCAATTTTGGTTCATCGCAAAGGATGTATGGGAAGCTCAGGGTATAATAAATGATCAAATGAAGAAGGCAACGTTGGTTAGTGCTTTGCAGGAATGAACGCGAACATGGTACATTAAGTACTACACTTCTAACCCAATGACTACGCTGGTAGATATCCAGACCGCGTTGAATAAGGAATTTAGTAGACATAAGTTTGAAGAGAAATCAGTTGTAGGATTCAAAGAGATCATGATAAAGCCTGGCGAGACACCCTAGGATCTAGATCAGAGATTGAAGTGTATGATCTGTGAAGCTAACATGATATTGATAGATGGGCAGCATCGCGAGTGGTTTGTGGCTTTGTTCTTGCCTCACCTAAGGGTTTTGTTATCACAACAGAAGATCGGGACCCAGGGAAAATATTTGGAGATTGCAATGGGACTGCATGAAACACTGATGCAAGATTCGAATCTAGGGGATCAGCAGATCCATGCACAGTTACAGAAACTTTTCCTAGAATTACAGAGTCTGAAGAACAATAGGACAGTTTAGTTAGAGGTGCGTGAAGAAGTTTGGTGTCTGAAATGCAAAGGTCAGGGGCATGACAAATATCACTACCCAATCTTTGCGAATTATGTTGTAGCAGGAGGACCAATTCCTCTAAGACTAGAAGCTCAAGTAGGGCCAAGCACAGGGCCTGCACTATGGTGTGCTATCTATCACGTAGCTAGAAAACATGTGACTGAAAATTTCCATTTGCTGCAAAAATTTGTACACACACTGCAACAACGCTTTTGCAACTTCTTTCAATCGGTGGGTCATGATGAGAACAATTTCCATAGCTATGAATTGATGATGGAAAGAACACCTTCTTATAGAGTTTAGGAAGAAACGTGGCCTCCTGATCAGGGCACTAGGGGAGCGCGAGGAGGATATCAGGGGCGCGGACAAGGCCAAGGTGGAGGGGGACCTGGCAGAGGTCAAAGACATGTGATTTGTTATAACTGTGGAGGACCAGGACACTACGCACAAGAATGCATGAAACCGGCACATCTATCATGTCGCTATTGTACGCAGTTTGATCACGCGACTGAAGATTTCCCTGTACTATTACCAAGTATATGTGAGAAAGGGGTGCAGCCTCAACAGATGACTCCAAACCTGCAAATGATGAGGTCTGAGCCTCGCGAAGAAGATCCTAATGTAAATATCGTGTTGCGAAGTGGAGTTACAACTAGCGAAGATAAGGGAAAGCAACCTGAAGAGAGTATGTGGGTATGCAAGCCCCAGAAAAGGAGGTTGAATTTGATCTGGAGTGCGCATGCGAAACATTTATGGAAGCAAAGAAAATCTTCGATGAGGCCTCTACCTCAAGAAGCCAAGATAAGCCCGCTCAAGAAATGGATCCTTTTATGCTTGCTACCTTCTTAGAGACCTGCATGAAGTTGCTGCGTGATAGCAAGGATGTAAAAGGGTTACAGGAACTGATAAATAGGTGTGCCAAAAAAGAAAACGTTCCTGGCGAACAGCTCGTATTCAGAAATATTGGTAAGCATAAGGCAAGAATAGGACGTGATATGAGACTCACTGCGTAGATAGGAGAATATAAAATGGATCAAGTCATTTTGGATCTAGGTTCAGACACGAATGTCTTTCCTAAACAAACATGGGAGTGAATGGGGAGACCTGCATTGCAGTGGTCTCCAATTCAATTAAGGATTGCAAATCAGTAGAAGATCATCCCCATGGGATGATTGCAGGGGGTGAATCCAACAGCAAATGGATGTATTGCACGGAACCGCGAAAGTTCCTACACATCAGATTCGGACAAAGAATTGGAGCACTGGTATAATCGATTACATGAAGTGTATACACTACACTGTAATATGATGACTAATTCGTTGCATTGTGTGTCGTCATATGTAAGGAATATGCCCTCTTATGATGGCTTGACTGATGTTGATACCTTTTTGGATGCATTTGAAAGGGAAGTGCCAGAGAAGCATCACTTCCAGGCATTGGATTGGGCATTGCACGCTACGCCCGCAAGATGGTGCGGTATGCACAAAGATAGCCTTGATGATTGGCGTGCATATTGGAGGATGATGAGAATAAGAGTTAGATAGCCAAAAGTGCAATAAATAGAAAAATATGATGGGAGGAATGATCTATGTGACCACTTGGCCAAATGGACTAAAGTTTATGGAGCAGAGCCTCATAAGTCCCTCAACTAATTCATCATTCCATAAGAACAACTCTCCAGGTTTGTTGAGCAAATCGAACAATCTTACAAACTTTATTTTGAGCTTTGAAGAAGTCCTAGCCACTCCCTTGCCTTATTTATTCCATCATTCACCTTCCCTGAACCCTATACCACCTTCCAAATCACTCATATTGCTCTCGACCTAATCTTGTAGGAATATAGAGGATCCTGTAGGAGCATTAAGACATCCTGTAGGAAGCATTATGACATCCTATAGGATGACCTATAGTGGCTTGTTTTGAGGACGATTTGTGGAAAAAGCATCCATGATGATAGGAGAAGACGCCTAGTTTCCTCCCAAGCCATATGACCTTTCACCACCATCTCTAATCCACTTGCCACATCACCAAGAAGATTTAGCATTCACATTTTCACAAAAAAGGACAAAGAGGAAAAAAGAGTTATTATGTTCATTCATATGCATAGTAGTAAAAATGTTTGGTTATTTCAAATTGCATGCCTAGGATAGTTAGGATTACACACATGTTAGCTTAGAATCCTTTTGAAGCAAGATATCTTAGCAATTAGTTAGATGAGTGGTGCCTTTAAAGTATTTGATTTCAGTCTTTCCTTACTGCAGTAGACAATATTTCAATTCTCCCAAATAGTGTGAAGTTCCCCTTTCTTCATTGGTAATCAACCTTCTTCTGAATCAATAGAAGGATGGTTTGAGAAACCATAGTGTTCTATTGCCAACTGAGTAGTGAAAAGGAGTGGACCCATCACATCTGTGTATATAGAACTGTCACCTCCAAGTTTGCATGAACACTGGGTTGATAAAGTAAAGTTGGTAACCCTAGGAGTTGCAACATTCTTGTTGCAATACTCGGTAAAGTGGTAAATAACAACAAAACAAACACAATGAAGGAAACAGACATCTTCCAGAAAGTGGTAAATCGAGGAAAAGATGGCAAAAGAGGACCAAAGCATCATCCAGATGAAGGGCTACAGGTTAGTGAAAATAAATTCCAAGTGCTTGAGGAAGACGAAGAGATTCCTAAAGAAGATCAAGCTATGGAAGGAAATCTTGGGGAAAAGAAAAAATAAGAAGACTGTGAACAAACACAGGAAACTGGTTATTAGAAAGAAACTATGATGAGTGAAACAAAATTTGAGATGGATCAGGAAATGAACTAGAGTGAAATGGACCTGGAGGAACATGAGCTATAGGAGATTCTGGATAAAGAAAACCTTGATCTGAAAGGGTTCTTGATTCAGGGAAATACGGGAGGAGTAGTTTCGGTACGTCAAGAAGATCTCAACAGAATACAACAGTTGTTCTTATGGAAAACGTAGGCTAATGCGTTGGAGAAAGGAAAAAAATATAGACAAGCAGGAAAACAGAGGGGTGAAGACGATGAAAACAACTCCGGGAGTAGCAACAAGAAACCCAGGTAAGAAAAGGGGCAGGAAAAAGCAGAATGAACTCTTGATGGAGTGTGGAAAGCTAATGATAGATTCAGGTAAGATGAAAGATCTAGCCAGCTACTCCTTTACAAATATTTAATTATGAAGTTTACATCTTGCAATATCAGAGGTCTAGGGAGTAAGAGAAAGCAGAGAATGCTTAGTAATAGGATGAAACAAGAAATTCCGAATATAATCTTTATCCAAGAAACGAAATGTTCCATTCAAAAATTAAGACAAATTCATAGCAAATGGCTCTGTAGATTTGAGTTTCTAGAAGTCAAAGTAGAGACTACAACAGGGGGAATTCTCACTCTTTGGAACCCTCAAAAAATTAGCATAATAGATGCTGAGGCAACCAGGAACTACTTATCAGTAGTTGTTCAACCTGTAGGAGACATGTACACCTATCTAGTCACAAATGTATATGACCCTCAAAGAATAGATGAAAAACACAGGTTTTTAGATTCCCTGGTGGATCTTAGGAACAGAAAAGCAGGAATACCTTGGATCTTGGGTGGGGAATTCAACATGATTAAATCTCTTTCGGAGAAAAAAGGAGGAATCAGAACTCTAAGTAAAGACTCTTTAGAGTTTCAAACCTTTATAGACAATATGAACCTAGTTGATACTAAAACGAATATTGGTCTCTTTACTTGGAATAATAAAAGAGGAGGGGAGTTTCAGGTAGCCTCAAAGTTAGACAGATTCATTATCTCAGAGGATATTATGCTGAAAAATAAGGAAGCAATAGCGAAATTTCTCCCCTTTGGAGGCTCAGATCATTGGCCGGTTCAACTAGAGATCAAAGGTATAGGTACTTTCAGAAACAGACCTTTCAGAGTTTGAAAATATTTGGCTTTCCCACCCAGATTTCACCAACAATATTAAAAAATGGTGGTCAAAAGATTTACAGATTCAGGGAACAAGAATGTTTCTTCTCCATAAAAGATTAAAGCATATCAAACTCCGACTAAAGGATTGGAACATAAATGATTTTGGCAATATTTTTGTGGAAAAAAAATCAGTTGAAAACAAAATGAAGGTTCTCAACCAAGCTCTGATCAAGGATGGATTTAATAGAGATAAAATTAACTAAGTGGATAAATATCATCAAGAATGGGATAATCTGTGCAAACAAGAGGAAATTTTTTGGAGACAAAAGTCTCCAGTTCAATGGCTAAAAGAAGGAGAGCGTAACATGAAATTTTTTCACAGATCCACCATGGCGAATAGAACTCACAACATAATATCTGCAATTAAGAACGAAGATGGAAATCTTCTCACCTCCCATGAGAATATTGAAGCTGTGTTAGTTCAGCACTTCCGAAGAATTACTCAGGAAAATAATTCAGAGAGAGAACAGTCTATCAGTGATGTAACTAGAAACATACCAAAGTTGGTATCCAGAGAGGACAATTTCAATCTAAACAGGCCAGTTTCTAAAGAGGAGGTAGGGGATATCGTCAAAGAAATGTAGAATGAAAAAGCACCAGGCCCGGATGGTTTCAATGTGGATTTTTTTAAAGCATGCTGGAATATTGTTAAACATGATATTTTGAATGTAGTGGAGGATTCTAGGTTGAACAAAATTATTTTGAAAGTGCTCAATACCTCCTTCATCTCCCTTATCCCTAAGCAAGATATTGCACAAACTCCGGAGAAGTTCAGACCCATATCTCTCTGCAATGTGGTTTACAAGATAATATCCAAAGTAGTGGCTAATAGACTTAAACCTCTGCTTCCTACCCTAGTTTCAGGGGAACAATCAGGTTATGTGGAAGGTAGACAAATTTTAGATAACATCATTCAAGCCCAAGAGGTGGTTCACTCATTAAGTAGCAAAAGGCAGGCTAGAATGACCATGCAATTAGATATAGCCAAAGCTTATGATAAGGTCAACTGGACCTATATGAAGGGAGTTCTTATTGCTTTTGGATTGATCATAATTGGGTCAGGTGGGTTATGGCCTTAGTGACCTCCTCTAGCTTTTCTATTTTGGTGAATGGCTCTCCCTCTGAGATCTTTAGTCCTTGCAGAGGCCTCAGATAGGGAGACCCACTCTCTCCATTTCTTTTCATTCTCATGATGGAAGGACTTGGTAGATCTATCAAGCATGCTAAAGCAACAGGTAAGATTAATGGCCTTCAACTATCTGAGAATGGTCAGGCTTTAACTCATCAACAATTTGTAGATGATACCATGCTACAGGGAATCCCCACAGTCAAAGAAACTACAGCCTATAAACAAATACTGAACATCTTTGCCATGGCCATAGGTATGGAAGTTAATCTCTCCAAATTAAAAATCTTTTTCTTTAATACCAATATTGCGATTCAGAGAAATATTTCCAGAATTCTAGGCTTTCAAAGGGATTGCCTCCCCTCAAAATATTTGGGAATCCCTCTTACTGCTAAACCAATGCATAAAAGCATCTAGGAACCATTAATCAATAAGCTGTAGGATAAAGTTAAAAAATGGACCATCATGTCTTTAAACCTAGAGGGTAGGCTGGTTCTCACTAAGGTAGTTCTGCAAGCTATCCCGGTTTTCATGCTATCAGCCCTCCCAGCTCCTAAAGGGGTCTTACAGCAGTTTAGAAATATCCAAAGAGATTTCCTATGGGGTAAGGAGGAAACAAGGAAAAAGTGGGCCTTAGTTTCTTGGATTAAAATCTTTAGGCCCAAGAACCACGGAGGCCTAGGCTTGGATGATTAAGAAATTCTTAGCAATGTTTTAGGGGCCAAACTTTGGTGGTGTTGGGTTCAAAATCCAAAGTCCCAATGGGAAAATATCTGGAAGGAAAAATATGCTAGTTCTTGGCATACTAGTGATCTCATAAGAATGTCTGGAAACATAAAAGGCTCATACATCTGGAACAAATCCTGGGAGAACAGAAGCCTTGTACAAGAAAATAGTTTATGGGAAATCATAGAGGGAAACCTAGCTCTATTCTGGGAGGACAAGTAACAACAAGAACCAATACTGCTAAAAGAGGACTTTTTAGACCTTAAGCATGAGATAGATATGCAAGGATTAATTAAGGTAAAGGACTTCTGGGAGCATACTCGGCATACAAAAAAGTGGAGAATCTGGAAAAACATCGATTGCAGAGAGGGAAGCCCCTTGAATAGAAAAGTGGAGATACTAAGAAGAACGCTAGATCAAAGGAAGATTTTAGTAACAAGAGGGCAAGACCAGCTAAGATGGGGCAATAATAATGAGGGCACCTTTAATCTTAAGGAGGCAAAAGGAATTCTACTTAGGCTGAATTCTCTTATACCGGATAAGACTTGGCCTAACCTATGGAGGCACCAAGGGTGGATGAAGATCAAACTCTTCATGCGGTTAGTTCATCATAGAAAAATATTGACTTGCGATAATATTAGGAGAAGGGGGGTTCTGGGGCCTTCTAGATGCCAGCTCTGGGAAGCTCAAGAGGAGACAATGGAACATTTACTCAATAGCTGCAGCTTCACCTCGTGGCTTTGGGATACTTTTGCCATCATTTTTTTTCAATCCGATAGAGACAAAGGGAGTATTATTAACACCCTCAATAATTGGAGAAGAAACATTTCTGATTATCAATGGCTTAACTCGGCCTGGGCCCTGACACCAAGTTTTATTACATGAAATGTTGCAAATAAAGGAACAAGAGAATATTTAAAGAAGAAAAGAAACCCTCTCATCTCCTATTTGATGGAAACAGTAGGAACCACCGTGCAGAATTATCCTAAAAATCCTCCTTTAGAGGCAGATTTGAAAATTCTCAGGCAGTTGGGTATTCAGGGGCTCATTCCTCAAAGCCCGGAAAGGCAATTAATTTCTTTAAATTCGGAGAAAAATGTCTAGTATCCCCCCCCAGAAGGGTATTTGAAATACAATATTGACGGAGCTTCTAAAGGCAACCCGGGAACAACTGGTTATGGTGGGGTTTTAAGGGATGAAAGAGGAGGTGTTATCTCCATCTTCCATAGCCATTTAGGAAAATCTACCAATAACATGGCGAAACTAATGGCTATGTAGCAATGCTTAGAGTTTCTAAAGCAGGACAATCGCTGGAATGTGATTATAGAAGCAAACTTTGAGTTAATCATTAACTCGGTGAAAAGAATCAGCTGTGGAACAGGACCAGAGAAAGTTTCAAAACACTAGAGGCTTATCCGGGTTTTCCAGAGAATTTAGGATCACCTCCAGGGACTTATTACGATTAGTTTTAACCATGTTCACAGAATAGCCAATAAGTTGGTGGATATACTGGCCAACCAAGGGGTGAAATGTTCTGATAGCAGGGTTACAATGAAATGGCAAGAGTGGCCTCAACTCTATGTCATGAGCAAGCGGAAAAGGACAGGAACTTAGCGGCTAGGTCCTAATGACTTTGTTTTTGCATGGGTAGCTTTTTTCTGCATGGATCGTCCGGTTATGGATGACAAACCTTTTTTGACCCCCACAGTCAAGTAAAGAATTTGATCAGAGAGCCCAGGGGGAAACAAAAGGGGAGGGCTAGTTTTTCAGTAAAATGGTTGAACGGTGGTGGTAGTTTTGTTCACGGGTTCAGGCATAGGCGAGGAGGGAAAGAGATGATTTATCCATTTCAAGTATCATTTTTTGGCCGCAGTACCCCCTGTTTTCCATCAGTGATCGTCTTACCACGTTGGGGTGGTTCTCTAGTGATCGCATGCTGCGCAAGCAGAAAGCGGTTATGGAAATTTCGAAGCAATCCCATTCATTGGACAACACATGGCAGTGGGGTATGCGGCATTACCGCCCTCATCACGTAGTAATGTTCGGTAGGATTGCACCGCGCGATATGGCCCTCAGCCATTGGATCAGGGAAGGTGGATAAACGGTCAAAATGGAGCGAGCCAGTTAGTGGGACCTTCTCGTTAAAATTCGGGCTTCTTCGCATTGTGAAATCCTTTACAACCGTTGGATTGATCAGGAGGATCACATAGTTGGGATTAAGAAAGTAAGTCAGGCGGCACAAGACAATAGACTCTCAACAGCTTTCCTGGTTTGGGAGTCTTTCTGAACTGTGCTCTTAGCTTTGGAGGTGCCCTTGCTACCTGGGGAGTTGGTGGTTAGTGGTTTAACAGTTTGGAGGCTTGGTATTCCTATTAAGGGTTAGCAGTGTGGTGTCTAAGGGTCGGAACTTGGGCCTTCGACCGGCTAATTGGTAGTTTTGGGTTTTTCCACTAAAATCATAGTTCCTTAAGAACTTCTATACATTTTGTAATGCATTTTACACTTTGATGAATTAGAAGGTAAGACTCTTCCTTAAGCGAAAAAAAAAGATGACCTTCAGGACTGAATGGGGATGCTTTTAGTATACCATGATTCCTTTTGGGCTGAAGAATGCATCGGTGATCTTTTCACGTGTAGTCGGCGTTCAAGGACTTCGTTCACAAATTTCTGGAGGTATACTTCGATGATTGGACAGTGTTTGGATTGGTAAAGCGCCATGTGGCAAGTCTGCACTTGATGTTAGATACATGCCCGAGGTACAATATCGCACTTAATTTGAAGAAATGTTTATTTTGTGTCCCTTTTGGGATCTTGTTGGGCCACGTGGTATGCGAACAAGGCTCGATGGTAGACCCCGCGAAGATCAAGGTTATAATCTATTTGGAGATGCCGTGGAGTGTGAAATAGCTGCATGCAACATTGGGGCATACCGGGTACTATAGGAAATTTATAAAGAACTATACCCAGATCACCACACTGATGGAAAAACTGTTAAAGAAGGATGTTACATTCTGTTGGAATGAAGAATGTCAAAAGAGCTTATATGTTCTAAAGGAGAAAATGGTCACCACGCTGATCCTAGTCTTTCTAGATTGGAAGAAGGAATTTCATGTGCATGTGGACGTGTCATGTATTGCACTGGGAGTAGCACTAACACAGGCCGGTCAGGGGGACTTGGATCATCCTATAGCATTCGCAAGTAGGAAGCTGTCCAAAGCTGAGAAAAATTATTCCACGATAGAGCGCAGAGGACTAGCTATGGTATACGCGCTCCAGAAGTTCAGGCATTATTTGTTGGGCAGAAATTTTAATATGTACATAGACCATTCTACATTAAAATACTTGGTCAACAAGCCTGTGTTGGGGGGGAGATATGTAGATGTCTTTTATTGTTTTAGGAGTATGATTTTGAAGTCATTGTGAAACCAGGACGACTGAATGCAGGACTGGATCATCTATCTCACATTGAAACTGGAGAAGAGCCTACTAATTTGGAGGAGGGACTGCCTAACGTGCAATTCTTTGCAGTGCACATCGTGAACAGTCACTTTGAAGATATAATACACTTCCTGACAATGGGAACGGCTCCAAAATAATATACTAGCCAACAGAGGAAGGAATTGGTGGTGCGCACGACATACTTTTCTGTTATTGTAGGGAACTTGTAAAAAATGGGATCGGATGAAATACTGCAACGTTATGTGCCAAAGTTTGAATGAAACAACGTCCTCACTGAGGCTCATGGAGGGGCCACAGGAGGAAATTATGCAAGAAAAGAAATAGCGCACAAGGTTCTACGCGGTGGGTTATGGTAGCCAACCTTGCATAAGGATTCGAAAGCATATTGTAGGGCATGTGATGCATGTCAAAGGACTAGTAGGTCATCGTGGAGGGATGAGCTTCCTCTGGACCTGTAGATGTCATTATAGCCATTCAATAAATGCACGATTGACTTTGTAGGGCAAATTCAGCCTCCAGGAAAGAAGACGGGTGTGCGGTACATCATCACCGTGACCGAGTATTTAACCAGATGGGCTGAGGCAATCCTGTGAAGGATTGTGCATGCACAACAGCAATAAATTTCATTTTTGAGTATGTGCTGACAGCATTTGGGTGTTTGAAGATTTTGATGAGTGATTGCGGTATGCATTTTCTTAATGAAACAATCAGCGCGTTGACGGAGGAATTTCAGGTTTACCATCAGAAAAGTATGCCTTATCATCCATAGACTAATGGGACGATGGAAGTGTTTAATAAAATATTGGAGAGTGCACTGACAAAGGTTTGCAATGCTCAAAGGAATGAATGGGAAGTGCGTGTACCCGTGGTGCTATGGGATTATAGAACGACTTACAAGAAGATGACTAGACAAACGTTGTTCAGACTGGTTTATGGCATAAAAGATGTGATGCTGATGGAGTACATTGTACCTGGTCTATGCATAGCGGCATTCACAGGAATGCTGAATCGCAGAGCCCTGGAGGAGAGGCTCACACAGCTAAAAAATCTTGAATATGATATATTTTTAGCTGGGTTTCATCAACAAGTTCAAAATGAGTGTGAAAAGGCATGGCACGATCAGCACATCAAACGGCGCACCTTCAGGTAAATGATTTGGTTTTATTATATGAAAAAAGGTTTGATAAATTTCTAGGAAAATTTAGGATTCATTGGTTGGGGCCATATGTCATCAAGGAGATTACCGATGGTGGAGCAGTTCAGTTGGTAAAGTTGATTGGAGAACCCTTCCCAGGAAAGGTGAATGCTAGCCAATTGAAGCCATACACCAGCGATCGGGCTAGATGAATACATGATGGAAGAACATTCTTAGTGCTCCAGGCAGCTGAAAGGAGGCACGAGACTATAAACTACACTGCTCGATTTGGGGAGCTGAGTGATTGGGAAACTGCGCGGAACAAAGGAATGTCACAGTGTCAACAGGAGTGTGCAGGGAGCTGCGCTATTGAAGAAAAAACCATGCAGGGTAGCTGGAAAGTGACCGTTACGGTCACTGTTCATATTTTGATGGTGAAAAAATGGCTAAATGAAGTGGGGGGCAACATTTAAGTCAGAATTTAAGGGCAAGATCTTTGAAAATCTGCCGCCAATCTAGCATTTATGAATGGATTTTGGGGGGAACATTCGGATTTGAATTCGAAAACGCCTATAAATTATAGATGGTTGCCAAGTGAAAAAGACTTGGCATTTTGAGAATTGAGGTGTTGAACTCTTAGGCATGCATGAACCCTGAGAACTTTGAAGTTTTGATAATGAGTTCAGCGTTTGAGAGGTTGCCAAAGGAAACGTAGGAGTTTTTGGCTAGTATCATGTTGGCACCCACAGAAACTGTGAGTGTTGGAGAAGCAATGGTAGCTGAGGGAGTTACCCATGAGGTAGTAATGGCAGTTGAGGGAGCTACCCCAAAAGTAGAAAGTGTCAAAGTACCTGCAGAGGTACCAAAATCATTGAGGTTTCCTAGACCGGGGCTTACATCAACCAAAGAGGTTCTGAAAACGAAAAAGGATAAGCAGAGGGTGACACACCAATGCTCGCATCACCCAGGAAACACCCACAAAAGGAGAATTCCACCGTGTAGTTGAAGGGCAAGGTAGTTGACCTAGAACCTAAAGAGGACGTCGAAGAAATCAATATGGGTGGCGAAGAAGTTGACATGGGCATAGAGGACATTGACGTTGAGGGGTCATACCCTATCTCTAAACTGCCCAAATGCATTCCTCCACGCCGAGGCAAGGCAAAGGTCTCAAAGGACATTGATGAGAGAAAAGTCACGTTGCATACACCATTGCTGTCCGAAAAAATCATAATTTAAGGACTACACCTGGGGCACCTCCCCAATTTAAAATTGGAGGATTGGGATTTGGCTGATATGGAGTGCTTTCCCCACTTAGAAACTGATCAATTCATGCGACATGTCTTCTATAAGGACTCTGGTGTGACCGCAGTAGAGCCAAGGATGTGGATAAAAGGGGTGGAAAAGGACAGACTGCTAAACATGCTATGGGTGCCACATTAAAATCGCATGCCCATAACCATGATAGTGATCAAACAACTACTATGTTAGGTGCACGATGGGTGCTTGTGGCTAGAAGAGCCAATACTAATCACTGACATGCTGATCCATAGGATCAATTGGCTACCACATTCAAGAGAAAATCTGGCCATGGAATTTGGCGGAAAGATAGGTGAGCGTGACCTTGCCGAGCAAATGAAGGACAAATTTAAGCTCACCAAGAAGCTGTGCGGTTACTCCATTACTAGCATAACTGACCCCACGGTCAAAGTAGCTACCCAGATCTTGGATGGTAAGATCATGAGGAAGTGTCACGCAGATGAGGTGTCAGCACCAGTAGTATCATTAGCGGCCCAGTTCATGGAGGGCGCATAGTTCAACTGGGTGCGCTACCTCTACGGCAAGTTCCTTGCGAACTACAGAGAAGCGCAAGATCAAAGAAAAACTTTTCACTATGCATGGTTGCTGCTGTCCATAATACTGGTCACATGGGAGTTACCGAAGGATAGTCAGTTTCCTACGGTAGCGCAAGATTTACCAAAACTAGTGAAGTTCTTCGCTCTGGGCTACCAAGGACCCCCAAATGGTCAAGGACAACAAGTTCTTTTGGATCTTGATGGAGATGAGTATCAATATGGCGATCAATCATAAGCCGCAGTTATCAGCGATAGCCTTCGACTAGTTAGCAAAGTATGTGGAGTTCAAGGCAGACTTCCACCATGTCTCCATGTGAGTGTGGAAGGATCCTTATCAAAATTGGTATGACCTTCCATACCTGCCCACAGATAATGCAATCGAAGTGGTCCTCGACCGCTGGCCAGTAGATTGGCTCACATCTTTAGACTTGTCGGCTGGGTCTGGCAAGTCTGTCACGAAGCGAAATAAGGAAGAGGCCAGACTGAAGATGGAACAAATGGCTAAGAAGAGGAAGAAGGAGGTTGAAGACAAAGCCAAGGTGGAGTGCGCTGCCAAAAAGAAGATAGAAGAACATGAAGAAGAGGAGGAGCCCAACTCTGACATGAGTCAGAAGTCCCCTTCCCCGGAGACAGAGGAGGAAGAACATCAGTAAGAGTAGGGAGGAGAGGACCCGAAGACTACTCCATTCCAGGTTAAGTGCAACAGGGTGCAGGAGAAGGTCAAGCCGAGGAAGATGTCCAAGGCTAACAAAACATCCTTCAACCCAGTCACCTTGATAGAAGGTGATTTGAATGACATTGGAAATGCGGTGAGGGATGCGACCATTGAACTGCTTTTGTAGTTTGAGCAGCAGTAAAAATAGGCCTTGAGCACCATTCGGATGGGTTTACGTGAGCTACAGATCTAGGCGTCATAGGTACCTACTAGTGTGGGGTAGAGCAACACAACGTCAACTAGTTTGGTGCCTGGCACTTTAGAAGCAGCAGGAATGCTATGCACACTCTACCCCTAGCCATAGCACTACCGGATGGAGCGCTGATTACAGAAGAAGAAGCTGACAGGGCCACTGTTAACCGCCCCAAGGGGGTTGGACTAAAATTAGTTGTGCTTCTAAGTGAAGCCCTTCACACTCTGTAGTATGGTGTTATCGTAGAACTTCAGGCTTGATAACAACACACACTAATTTTAATCAGTGAGAAAAAGGTGAACAATGTTCAAATGTCTGTACAGAGGAATTCTGCCATTGATCTCCTTAAGGCCATGATGGAAAAGAATGAGCGCATGGCCAAGGTAGTGGATGAGGCATGTACGACTATCCCAGAGATGGATATTCCTAAAGATGCACCAGTAGACATGAGAATTTGAAAGCTCGATGTCAGAGTGCACGAAGCACGAACATCGCTGGTGTTTTCAGGAAAACTAGTGTCTTTTCAATCTGCTAGTCCCACTAAGATTGGCATCTATCTTAGAAACAAACAATCAAAGCAATTTTTGATTTCCTTTATGTATGATAGATAAGAGAGAAGCAAAGGGACCAACCTGGATCTTCCGCTTGACTCCTTGCTTGATTTTCTCTCCCTTGATAGAGCTTGCAACTCCTCTCCTACTTGTCCCGCTTAGAGAATACATGTAGAGACAAAGTAACAAAACACCATCAAATCATCTCGATCTATAATATCATAAACAATGCAGAATCAGAAATACATTGAACATACAATTGCATTCACAAATAACAAGACTCAAAAATACACGATTGTATGGAGGAAAACTCAAAGAACTTTATTAAAATAGAAGGGAGAATTACAACCCAGCTTTCTAATCCAGCATCATCCTCCCAGCATCAAAGCCCTCTTCACCTCATGAAAAGCAAGATCACCCAACAACACAATGTCTCTTCTCAAAGATAAACCAACAGAACTTCCTTACAAATTACCAAATTCCAGCCTCCAGATCTCTCAAATGGGGGATCCATTTATAGATGTCTACAAGGGTATGAGTCATCTTTGGGTTTTTTATTAGTGCCATTCCACTTGTAGTTCTTGGTTCCACTTAGAGATTTCTTTGATCTCTTACTCATCCCTGGGCGAATTTAGAGCGGCAACTGTCATGGGAGAAGTTTCTGGAAGATTCCATGAGTATCCACTTAGCAAACTACCTCAAACATTTGTCCATTCTCTCTCATCGCACCCCACAGAAGGCCTCTTCAGTATGCATCACACCTAGCTAGTGTAGGAGTCAGTATGCATTGCACCCTGATAGTGGAGCAGTCAGTATGGTCTAGTTTTGGCCAGTTCTGAGTGGTTTTTCTTGAGGAACATCTGGGGAATGATGTAATCAGTTGACTATGATCCTTTAGGGTATGAAACAACACTTTTAGGGGTTAAAGTTCCCTTGGTTTATCGACATATAAGATTGGGGTTGGAGTGCCCAAATATGTCTATAACAGTTGCCCCCTAAAGCATGAAGTCGTAAATCTTTTGATGTCGGGTGAAATGCTTTATCGTGAGGATCCGAGGTCATCGAACTGGAAGGTGACCTGTATAGGATACAATATAATACATCATAATAATATTATTTTCATGATCTAGCTGAGTCAGGCATTCCCATGCTCAGCTTTATAAATTCATTTTCATGTACATAGGACAGATAATCGTCTGCAGTTGCAAGCTGGTGATTCTTTATATGTAGAGTCATCATCCCTTAGTTGGGATGATCATCTGTGCAGCTTCTGTGTACATTTGATGTCTTTATATTCCTGAATATATCGCAGCCCAGATGGATGAAACGAGATCCAGGTTCTTCAAAATCATTCAATCTTCCCCTGATGTACAACTTGATCCATGTGAAAAGATGTCCTGAAGTCGAACATGGAAAGACATTGCCTGATTACTAGCCCATAATGTAAGCTATTAACAGGTGCAAGAGGAATCACCAATAATGATAATGACCCTCAAGGTACTACAGTACAATTCACGTGGTGTGAATATATGATCTGATGTTGAACACCACGCAAAATCTTTCGGTTGAAGGCCATTGATGTAAACCTATCGTCGGAAGTGAGAAACTTCCCATTGAGGCATGCAAGCTTTAAAGCACTGAAAGGGTTGTTTCTAAGTCAACTTCTTGGATAAAGAGTTGATGTCGACAAGAAGTGACCCGTCATAGGAGGGCCTTAATGTATCCCACATCTACGACATGAAACAAAGCAAATGATTTGTGGAGGTGAAAACGATATGATGATACAAGGTTTGGGAATGGCGGTCATGAAAAATGGAGGGTGAAGGTATTGCAGTGGATGAGGCATTAAATAGATGGTGAATTCTCTGAATGACTTCTCTTGAACATATCGGCGACACTGAGATGGATTGGTAGTGTTAACCCCAAAAGATGGATGGTACGATGGACCAATGGTGATATGACCGATGAGCGGAATAACCCAACCCGACTCAATCATGGTGATGGAGTGAAAGTGTCATGTTCAAGAGCGACCTGCTACCAATAAAATTCTTCAAGTTTTCTTCCCTTTTTCCCTAGTCATTGCTGACTAGTACCTCTTTATTTTTGTCAAGCTTGAGGAGGATAACATATGCTTGTTCTATAATTTTCCCTTCGGGCAAACCTGTTGCTATGTTTTAGCGAGCCTAGTGACAGTGAAACTCATTCTTCTCTAGATGGACAAGTTTGTCGCTATTGTTTTAATGAGTTTAATGACAAAGACAACTTGGTCCTTTTCATGTTTAGAGAGTTTGAAAAGGGACGACAAGGAAAGTCCAACAGTTCTTTTTCGTATTATAATCCCTTGAGTCTGAAAAAGATTAAAATAATACAAAAGGGATGACTTTTCCGATCACTTTAGCGAGCCAAAAAAGACAAGTGCTCGATCTTTTTGTGGGATAATCCCTCAGGTCCAAAAAGATTAAAATACAGGAGGGATGGCACTTCCAATTACTTTAGCGAGCTGGAGAGGTCAATTGCTCGAAAATCTTTTCATATTTAGCGAGTCCGAAAACATTGTAAAGTTGACTCATCTTTTGAGGAACGAGTGGCGTCTAGGGTAGTAGCTGGTTTTGGGTAATCTTGGAACTTCTCAAAACATGGCAATGTGAAGAGGGTGGTTAATAGGACCACTCATCATAGTTGTTCCTCAAAATGGTAAACAATCAAGTGGAAGCGTATAATCGGCCAAACAGATGGAGGAGATGGAAGGAACACAACCAAGGTTCAAAAGGAAAATAGAATGGCAATCACAAAGGTTATTTACCAAAGGTGGGTTCATTTTTTAACGATCTTGAACTCTGGGTGAACATATGCTCAATGGCGGGGTTACTTTTTAACGAGCTTTAACCTTGCGGAAACATTTCTCATAATAGCGGTCAAAGATGTTCAATTCACCATTTAACATGTTAGATTCTTTTGTCAGTCATTGAAACTGCTCAATTGCTCCATCAAATTGATTAGAAATACATATATATGCCTGAAAATTGAATTAAAAACTAAAATTTTACTTGAAGTACATGAATAGTAACAGAAAAAGTAGTTTTACCTCTCATTTTTACCATTTCATTTCAAATTTGGGATTTTTGAGCTCTGGAGTGGTTTCCCCCCTCAAATTTCACGAGCTGATTTCGGGAGATCCGATGGACTATTCTTTGCAGCATGCGCTTCAAGACTTTGTTGAGCGTGTCAACCTATCTGTTAGCTTGCAGATAATATGGAGTAGAACTATCGTGGGACAGTCCTAATTTGGCAGTCAATTCAACCATCATGTGATTGCGAAAATGCGATCCACGATCTGTGACTATAGCCTATGGAACACCAAATCTAAAGACTACAAGAAAAGAGCAGTTGTTTTGCTACTGTTGTTTAATGTAGGCATCACCTCGAACCATTTTTTAAAATAGTCGACAGTGACTATAATATACCCATGCCCCCCGGCTGAGGTGGGGTTACATGTCATGAAATCAATTCCCCATTTGGCGAATGGCCCAACAGCAACTACTGGATGCAACGGTGTAGGTGGTAATCTAGTTTTGCAGTCGAAAATCTAACAAGCATGGAAACTTCTGACTGCAATTATGCAATCTTTGAATATTGTGGGCCAGAAGTAACCATCTCGTAAGATCTTTTGTGCAGTAGCATAACCAGATAAATGCCCCCCACATGCGCCTGAATGACAATCATTTAGGACTTTTTCAGCCTCCTCATGCGTGAGGCACCTTTGCAGAACTGTATTGACACCACGACAGTAAAGTGCATCACTGATGATCATGTAGTCTTTGGCTTGGTATCGAATACGCTGTCGTTAAGAGCGAGAAGTGTTAGGCCTAAAGTTTTGGATTTGGAGATAGATCAGTAAATCTCCGTACCACAGATCGCTTGGCGATATTAGAAATAGAGTCTCATCCACGATTGATGCTTTAGATGTTAAATCGTTGGTTGACAATGGGAGGTCATAAAGTAACTCCGCAAATACGAGAGATTTCTTTGATTTGGATTTGGTGAATTCCATATCAAACTCTTGCAAAATTGCTATCCATTTGGAATATTTCCCCCTGGTAATTGACGTGACAGAATGTAGGTCATAAGGTTACAATCTGACAAAATGGTAGTTTTGCAAAAGAGTATATAGTGTCAAAATCTCAGTACTTCTTGAACAGTTGCTAAAGCCATATTTTCAACATAGGAGTACTTTCTTTCTGTATCATTTAAGTTGCAGCTTAAATAATACACAGGATGTTCTATTCCATTGTCTTATTGTACTAAAACCATGGTGATGGTTGTATCTATGGCGGCGAGATACAGGTTAAATTCTTTTTGATATTCAGGAGCATACATTAATGATGCTTTTACTAGGGAATCTTTTAAAGCATCAAAGGAAGCTTGCACAACCTGATCCCAGTTGAAGGGTACTTCTTTTTTCAAAAGATGCATATAACCTTTAGCAAGTTCGGCGTAATTTGGAATGAACCTCCTTAGAAATTTTTCTTTCCCTTGGAGTTTCTGAATCTGAAGCAAATTTGAAGGTGGAGGCATATCTATAATTGCCTAAACCTTACATGGGTCGAGTTGAATTCTGTCTTTAGAAACTACGAAACAAAGTAATTGACCAGAACCAACACAAAACACACACTTGTGTGGATTGAGTCGTATCTTGTAGTGTGGGCAACGTAGAAATATGGCTCTCAAATGCTACGTATGATCAGTCCACTTTCAGGAATGAGCTGGTAGATCATTGAAATACAGTTGAATGATGTGCTTGATGTCATGGAATGCATAGTTCATTGCCCTCTGAAAGATTGCCCCTATGTTTTTCAAACTGAAAGGTAGTTTACAGTACGCGAATGTGCCCCACGGACATATAAATGCAGTCTTCAACTAGTCCTGTGGGCGGATATTGATTTGGTTGTATCCGAAAAATCCATCCATGAATGAAAAGATTTTGCATCTGGCACATTCATCAATTATCTGGTCGATGAAGGGTGTAGGGTAGTTTTCCTTTGGACATTCTTGATTTACATCCCTATAATCAACGCACACTCTGATCGTTCCTTGCTTTTTCATCACAGGAACAATATTCAATACCCAATCAGTGGGAGGAACAGGGGAAATGAAACTAGCGTGTAAAATTATTTCAACTTCTACCTTAATGGCAGTGGATTTCTTTGGGTGGCCCAGTTGAAGTCGTTGTCATACTGGTTTGACATCTGGATACATCTTGATTTCATGTTCAATGATGCTCGAGTCAATGCCTGGAATTTCTTCATATGACCATGCAAAGACATCTATGAATTCGCGAAAGACAGTGCAGTATATTTCCAGTTCTGAAGTAGAATAGGATTTTCCAACGTGAATATTCTCTACAACATTAGGTTTGGTCGAGATATTAATGGTGATAGTTTCCTCAATATTGGACAGATTTTGCTCGGAATCCACTGTATTTACAGTATTTGATAGAAAATAAAAAATTGAAGGATGATTAAGGTCAATGGAATAATCTTCGTTGTTATCTTGAAGGTGGGAACGATGGTGGTAATATTCCCATGGTGCCTCTCCTATCATCATCAACTGAATGATTCCTTCGTCTGTAGAATGTATACAAGACCAAGGATCGAAAGAGGTGCCATACTCTAGAGACCTGTCTGTCCAAACACTCGTTGAGTGTTGATTTGGGTTCGCCGCCCAGGCCCAGAAAATTGATTGCTATAAAGATTCTATGGGGCTTGGAGTCAACACCCGGCGATGATCCACACTATCAAAACGGTCAGAGTTCTTCTTAATATTTGATGATGTAGAAGATATCATATGTCAGGTTTCCACTGTGGCCACTTCCTCCAGATTACTTGGAGGTGGGAGGGAAAAAACACCCATTAAGGCAGGGTCTTTTAGTAGACCTACTCTGACATTTTGAAGTGATTGAGAGCTTCCATGGATCAGTGGAATGCTTCCAGTAGCTTGTGAACTGTTGGGGAAAAATGTTAGTTGGTCAACGATTGTAATTCCACCTTGGAAGGGAAATCCAATATTTCTGAAATATGTTGACACAACAGCAGCCATAGCATAAATCCAGGGCCTTCCTAGTAAGATATTGTAGTCAAGGTTTCCATCAATGACCTCGACTTCAATTTCTATTGCCTTGCCCCCCAGTTCAACTTCCAAGTTACTTAACTAGTGTTGCCATTTTGTTTCTGGGAAAACTAGTATCTTTTCGATCTGCTAGTCCCACTAAGATTGGCAACTATCCTAGAAACAAACAATAAAAGCAATTTGTGATTTCCTTTATGTATGATAGATAAGAGAGAAGCAAAGGGGCCAACCTGGATCTTCTACTTGACTCCTTTCTTGATTTCCCTCTCCCTTGATAGAACTTGCAACTCCTCTCCTACTTGTCTCACTTAGAGAATACTTGTAGAGACAAAGTAACAAAACACCATCAAAGCATCTCAATCTATAATATCATAAACAATGCAGAATCAGAAATACATTGAACATACAATTGCATTGACAAATAACAAGATTCACAAATACACGATTGTATGGATGAAAACTCAAAGAACTTTATTAAAATAGAAGGGAGAATTACAACCCAACTGTCTGATCCAGCATCATCCTCCCAGCATCAAAGCCCTCTTCACCTCATGAAAAGCAAGATCACCCAACAACAAAAAGTCTCTTCTCAAAGATAAACCAACAACACTTCCTTACAAATTACAAAATTCCAGCCTCTAGATCTCTCAGATGAGAGATCCATTTATATATGTCTACAAGGGTGTGAGCCATCTCTGGGTTTTTTATTAGTGTCATTCCACTTGTAGTTCTTGGTTCCACTTGGATATTTCTTTGATCTCTTACTCATCCCTGGGCAAATTCAGAGAGGCAAGTGTCATGGGAGAAGTTTCTAGAAGATTGCATGAGTATCCACTTAGAAAACTTCCTGAGGCATTTGTCCATTCTCACTCATCGCACCCCACAGAAGGCCTCTTCATTATGCATCGCACCTGGCTAGTGAAGGAGTTAGTATGCATCGCACCCTGACAGTGGAGTAGTCAGTATGGTCTAGTTTTGGTCAGTTCTGAGTGATTTTTCAGGTGGAACCTCTGGGTAATGATGTAATCAGTTGACTATGATCCTTTAGGGTATGAAAGAACACTTTCAGGGGCTAAAGAGCCCTTGGTTTATCGACATATAAGATTGGGGTTGCAGTGCCCAAATATGTCTATAACAACTGGCTAAGGTTCAATTGGAACTGAACCTTAAAGTCACAGAGCTTGAGTTGAGTGTTGCGTTGTGTTATATTCTTTCCACATAGTTAACAGGGGGTTTGAGGGGTACCCGTAACCCCACTTTATGGGGTC
>APFE031300252.1:69752-83468 GCA_000404065.3 Pinus taeda
CGATGGTTTTCGGTCCATGGTATTGGATGCTTTGGCATGTATAAATATGTATTGTAACATTGAAAGGAAAATAATGAAAAATCAAGCTGGTAGTCCCGGTTTCGGGATCCAGTGGGAAATCTCTGTGTATATGTGTTTTATGTGTTATGCTCTCGCATTTTTATTTTTCATGTGATTTAGAATTCGTATGCAGGTAATTTCTATATGGGGTTAAAACCTACATTGAGGGCCCATCCTTCAACTCCACCAAAGGTGAGGGAGTAGCACGAGGCTGTTGTCAAAGATGCAGTAGCAGCTATAGATATCATAGTATTTTGCACCATCCTCTTCGAGCAGTTGCTCGAAGTAGTCACCAGCCTACAGGAGGATCCCAATGCATAGAGGTTGGTAATAGCGGCACGGGAACTGTAGCAGAGATATCATGAGGTTAAATTGATGGAATGCATCGTCGCCATTACAAAAATTTTAGTGAAGTTGCAGGAAGCGAAGGTGCTTAAAGAGCAGGTGGACACAACACATCACAAGGAAATAGTATTGAAGGCTCAATTGAAGCCCCTGCTAGATGAAGTGTATGTGCTCATGCCACCATTGAAGGAAAACTCGCTAGTCTGCTGGAAACGCAATAGAAATTATAGACACACAGTGCAGGGCCAGTGAGGGAGTAGCTGGTCGAGCTAGTGAAGCAGGCGGAAACACAGTGCATCGCCAAAGTCGCAGTGGTATAGGTGGAGCTGGGAGGTCTTCATGAAAAGATCTCCGCACCAGCAGAGTGTCTCAAGGGTGAGTCACCATGTTTGTGTTGGGGGCCTATTAGGAACGGGTTCCCCTAGAGTCACTTTTGAGGTCAAAAGCCCAAGTTTTGGGGCAGAAAGCCCAAATTTTGTAGAAAAGAATGTAAAGTTTCTGCACTTTGTGGTCGCGGAGCATGAAGATGTAAGGAGTCACTAAGGGTTTCCACCCTTCTTTTGTATAACTCATGTCGGCTTTAGAGATCTACCCATGGTCCGTGGACCATGGGATTGTATAAAAAGGAAGTCTTAGAATAGTTTAAGGAAGATAGAGATGTTTTAGAAGAGTCATTGATGTAATGGGTATGTGAGAGCTACGAGCGAGAGTCTTAGCGTAGGAAAGAGGCTCTACAGCTGTGTGTGCAGAGGTCTAAGATAAAAGTCTGTAGTTGAGTGCGTGGACCCCTGCAGCTGTGTACGCAGGGTAGTCAGAGGCTGTATTGGAGATCTAAATCATTAACAAATAGAATTATTCTAGAATTACTTGTGTATTTTACTTCTATTAAATGCATGTGATTATGTTATGTTGAACACTAGGTTTATGCTTTAATGTCATTCTGATCCTCGGATCTATATGTTCCTCTTTGTTATATAAACACAAGTAAAGATATATGTTTATGCAAAGATAATCATAAACACATGTTGAGGGTGTCGATACTTAAGTTAATCTAAGTATAAAAGTAAAAGTAATTACAGAGGCGTGTAAGTGCCTGAACTACCTAGTTATGGTACACGAAGGACAATCATAGACCTTTGGGGAGGTCTAGAGGATGACTAAAAAAGGTATATCGACAAGCCCTAAAAGGCTTATCGATCTGTACGAAGGTAGAGTATATGGTATAAAAGCAACATCAATACCATCTCAGGGTGCAGAAACTTGGCTCCTCCATCCCCCCATACTACTTCGGGTGAGACTTCAGTCCATGCTCCGCGGATTTATGCCGAAAGGGCCAGTAGTGTAGGGATTTGCTTGGCTAACTAATGTTGAACCTAGGGCAGGGCCCATCAAGCCAACAACTACGCGAGAAAATATCGTGGGTGCATTCTTGAGTCCAAACAGCATCATAGTGTATTTAAAACAACCCCATTCTGTCACAAATGTCGTTTTTCTCCTATCCTCAAGTGTGATCTTAATCTGATGATAACCTGAAAAATCATCAGTGAACGAGTAGGCCTCCTGCCCTCCAACATTATCTAATATTTCATCGGTAAACAACATTTGGAATGGGTCATTGACACAAGCATCATTAAGCTTTTGCAGGTCTACGCAAATCCTTATCTCACTCTTTTGTTTCTTCTCCTAAACCACCATTGGGCTCACCCAATCAGATTCTTCAACTAGTTCTATGGTGGCTGCCTCCAGCATCTTATCCAGCTCTAGGTGAACCTTTTCCTTGTATTTAGGATTAAGGCGATACAACCTCTGCTTAATAGGCTTCGCATCTAGCTTTAGAGTGATCTTCATAATGCCCAAATCTCCAATTATGCCCTTCAAATCCGAAAACTTGGTAGGGAATAGATCCTGATATTTGTAGAGTAACTCAACAACTTTATCCACAGTAGCGTCGTCCCAATAATCTCCAATCTTTGCAAACTTCGGTTCTACTTCAATGGCAATTTTTACTTGCTTTGTCTTCAATGACGTGGTGATATCCAGGTTCTCTATTTGCGGGTGTTCGACTTCATGATTCTCTTCTACCTATGGTATATTAATTTTTCTAGGATCTTCATCCTCCCCTTCAGTGGTCACATTATAGCATTCTAGCGCATAGTGCAGCTAGGTGCTCCAGTCTAGTTGGATCCATTCGATGGGTTCTTGCGACGTTCTGAAGATAACTGCCTTAATCTCCTGTACAGCTTCATCAATGCTTGTGAAGCCGTCTTCAAAGTGGAAGGTCAATAAGAACGCTTCCCTCAATATATCCTACTCTGCAGTGCCATGGTGGAGCTTCGTTTCCAGATACCATTTTATAGGGATTGTATCCAAAGTATGGAAAAATGTGTGTACCCACTCTGGCTGTTGTTCTGTCCCCCACGCTTTGGTCCATTTTGCTAAGTGATCACGTGGATCATCCATCCCGCTATAGTTCTCAGTCAATCTAGTGTTAGGATGCCCAAACCATAATGTCATCATTCTTCTGTAATCTCGCCATCCCTCAAAACTATATTTAAGTGTACCCCACCATCGTGCAGGCGTAGTGCACAGTGCCAAATCTAACACTTGGAAGTGATGATCCTCAGGAAATTTGCGCTCAAATGCATCTAGAAATTTATTTACGTCAGTTAACCCATCATAATAGGGTATTTTCTATTCGGTTGTGTTATATTCTTTCCACGACTAGCTCCCCTAGTTAAACTGGGGGTAAGAGGGGAGGCAAAGCGCGCCCTTCGTTGCCTCAATGCACAGTGGGGACCGCCCCCCCTTCGTTTCGCCAATACGTAGCGGGGTGTTTGAGGGGGGAAGTTAGCCCCCCTTTATGGGGTCTGGGGCAATGGCCCCCAGAATTTTATTTTGGACCCTATATTAGGTGGGAAAACCTACCTATGGTTTTGCGCATGGTTTTTGCACATGGTTTTGGGCGTGATGGTTTTTGGTCCATGGTATTTTGTAGATCTGGTCAAGGGAACTACAGTTATGTTCTAATCTAGGGTTAATGGATTGGGGCTTATGGATGCTTCGACATGTATATATATGTATTGTAACATTGAAAGGAACATAATGAAAAATCAATCTGGTAGTCCCGGTTCTAGGATCCAGGGGAGAATCTTTTTGTATATTTGTTTTATGTGTTATGCTGTCACTATTGTTTATTTTTTGTTGTTAGAATTCATATGCAGGTAATTTCTGTATGGGGTTAAAACCTACATTTGGTATCAGAGTTGTTTTGGCTTCAAGGGGATGCTTTTGTTGCTGAGGGGTTTCGCTTGGGCCTCTGGTAGACCCTATTCAATGGGAGATCTATGAGATTGATTCTAGTGGTGAAAGAAGATGGCGAGCAGTGGAAAGATAGAGATCAAGAAATTTAATGGCCACAGTTTTGAGTTGTGGAAACTCAATATGGAGGATCTGTTGTTGGACAAAGATCAGTGGATCGCGGTAGATCTGGGAACTAAACCAACGAGAGTGTCTAATGAAGAATGGAAGAAGTTGGATATGAAGGCAAAGAGCACAATATGATTGTGTGTCTCAGATTCAGTATTGTTGAATATATATCAGGGGAAGCTACGGTGAAGGCTTTGTGGGACAAGTTATGGACTTTGTACCAATCTAAGTCTCTGGTGAATAAACTATTCCTACGGAAAAAGTTTTATAACCTGAGGATGAAAGATGGAGACTCGGTTACAGAGTATCTGAATGCCTTTAATACTGTGGTAAGTCAGTTAGTATCTCTTGATATTAAAATTTCAAATGAATATAAGTGTTATCACTCAGTAATTTCTCAAGGTTAAAGAAAGAAATCACTGAGGTAACCACAAACCAAGTTTTAATCATAGGCTCTAGCCAGCATATGGCTCAGAGAGGGATCTCTCTATATGATTTAGATTTGTTTAATGGGATTTTAGGCTAGTTCTGAAAGTTCAAGGGGTTTTTTGATTTGTATGTAAGATTGGGTGGTGGGGTTCTTTAAACAGATGGATAGAATGACGTCTCTAGACCATTGGGCTATGGAATCAAAAAAAGGGCAGCAGGAACTGGATCAACTCACTAAATGGAATGTTCGAAAGGCAAGATAGCAGAGTAAAGTGTAGGTCTTTAGGCCGGAGCGGTGAAAAAGGTTTTAACCAGGGTGAGAGAGTAATTAAGAACCTCAGACATGGATTTAAATGAGGAAAATGAGGTAATTGGAAACAAAGGGCAATTAAGAATCCTTTGCTATAGATTATAGAGAGATAACCTAAACTAAGGAGCAACTAAGAATTCCTTAACTTAGATATGAGTTGAAAACATTTAAATGCCTAGTAATTAAAACACAGTGCAATTAAGAAAATTCTGAGATATCATTCCATGTTATAGAATTCAGATTTAGATAAACATAATGTAAAAACTTTAAAGAAGATAACAAAAACGTGAGAGAATACTTGTCTACACTTCACTCAACACATGAATCCTTTGAAATATCTGGTCTTTATTCATTAATCCAGCTTGTTGGTTCAGTCAATGCTCCAAAAGCTTTACAATATTTAGATCAAGAAGTCTATAGAGATGTATAAGAATACCCCCCCCCAAAATACTTCAAATGAAGAAGTACTTATACAAATTCTAAACTGAAATATCTTGAAAAAATATCAAGGTTTGTTTTACAAATATCTCAAACTGTTTTACATTAATAGAACTTAAATAAAGGACACTCAAAACTAATGAATATATTTGGCACTATATTCATGGATTGATGGTGACAATGAAGAGAAATTTGAATTTGATAGAAACTCTTAATTGATGATGAGGCTTACAAGTCACTAACTACCTCCTTCCTTTGTGCATGTTGCCCTAGAAATTCTGCAAAATTAGGGTCCAGTGATACCTTTGTATATCTCAATCCGAGATAGATATGTAAAAAGTAAAAGAGGTTATTTTAGATACCTATGTTTTTGAGATGCACCTCTTTTAGTTTCCCAAAATTTATCTCCAGCTGTTCACAATATTCTCTGCAAAAAGATGTAAAAAAGAGGACTTTGCACAGTCTGAAAAGTAGGCTCTAAAGATATAAATTTATCTCACTTTTTGTAATACATGTGTAAAAATGAGATAGGTTTTTGTAGACTGGCCTTTTAGGAACACAAACCTCCTCCAGTTTCTCAAAATGCATCTTGGATTGGCCACAATAGTTTCTGCAAAATTATGACTTAAACAGGGAATTTCTAGAAAATGTACCATTTCTTCTTTATTTTTTCATCTATCTTCACTTTGATTTTTTAATCTGATACACTCTTACTGATACTCTTTCATCTGATACACTTTTACTTTGATGACTTGTCAATATCATTTATTGTGTTTTTACTTTTACTATACATTTTAACTTTTTACTGTGTATTTCAATAGTAAATCATTTAGTTTTTTTATATGTATCAGCATATAGTAATGGATATTGATCAAGTTTCTGTGTGTTTCATTTGTTTGTCTTCTAACTGCATATTCGGTTTGGTTCTTTTATTTTGACAGTTAATTCTCTGTGTGAATGTTTTCTTCTTGGCTTTGTGGGCAATTGTTTTCATCTTTGTTCCTTGTATAATGGTCTTCTTTTTCTGAATATAGGTTTTTAACAGGTTTCTTGTTGAGTCTTGGAGTAAACAGGTTTTGTGACTAGTATCAGAGCTATTTATCCAAGTTCTGGTCTTCGGCGGATTACCTGCACATTTCAACAATGATTGAGAAAACCTCGATCGACTGAAAAGGCACTTGCTAGCTTTACTTGCACAAGGATACTTGGGGAAGGGGTTGTGGTAGTGTTTTGGACGTGATGGAGGTGGAATTGCGTCGTAGAGGTTTAGGGTAGTGCTGAAGGGTTTTATGGGTTTACACTGTTAAACGGGTGAAAGGCACACAAACATAGGTTTTCACAATTTAAAACTTTAACAGGAATATTTTGACATAAGGTGCGAAATTCATATTTATGAAGGATGGGCGGTTTATCGGAACAGAGGGATGCAGTTTTGAGGGTTGTCACATCGCTTTTATGGCATGGGTGGTTTTGAGGAAGGGTCACCCAAGCTACGTCGGGGTTTGACATGTAGCCATCGGGGGTTGGGGGAAAACTACCTTATCGGGCAGGTAAAGCAGTCCATTGGGCACTGTCGATATGGCTTTGGGCCATTGGATCTAGGTGATTGTGATTTGACAATAGTCGGGTGGAAGAGCTGCGCTGAGGAAATGAATGGGAATTGAAGGGGTACCTAGGGGTTTAATCACGACCGTTTGGGATTAGTTTAGGGATTAATCACATGCTTAAAGTGATCGGGCCGAGCTTAATGAGGGATTAGGGAGTTGGGTGAGGTTTATGCCGGGATCAACTTAGGTTTACCGGGATTAGGTAAAGTAAGTAGAGTTGTATTGGGATAGGGGTGATTTCTATAATCTTTATTTAAAACTAAGGAGTGGGGTATTTAAATAGGGATTTAATTTAATATGGGAAAAGAGTTATATCAGGGTTATATTTTATAAAATTAATAATTAATATGAAATGAGCGGAGTGAGTTTTTTTCCTAAGTCAAAAGGGTAAAAGGCATGCAGTTGCGCATTTAGCTTCATACTTACGATAAAAGGCTTTTAGTGGGTGTTTGAGCGGAAAGGGATTTACATGGGGTGATCAAGGTGGATATTGGTGGCCACCAACCGAATCCACTTAGACCCCCACCATTGTTCCTTTCAGCTTTTTAGTTTCCTTAATTGTAGCACAATTTACTATTTTTAGCATTTTTTCGGGTCCTGAACTTCCAGAGCTGTTTTGAGGCCCTAAACAACATTTTTTGGGAAAAATAGGAGCAACATGGGTCCATGGACTGATGTTGCTATTCCCAATGTTGTAATTCTTAGATAGATCCTTTTAATGAGATATTGAACGCGTCAAACGAAGATCATATGCCAAAGTTACGACCCTGGGAAGTTGATGTGCCAATTTACCCAAACAGGGCCCACAATATGGCGTCTCATCTTCTAGGGTTAGGTTTTTGGATGTTTTGGGTTTTCCATTGTTCCTCAACAATAAATAGGCCTTTGAGCCTCATTGTAAGATAGTTCAGAGGCATGTAGCCGCCACATCTCTTCTCATAGATAAGCTACCATCACCCTAGCTGGTTTATTTCCATTACTGTTTGTAAGCATTTTTCAATATTTTACATTAATGAAATTAAGTATTATTTCCACCACATATCTGTGTTTATGGTTATCTCTGTAATTTGTTGTGTTCCTATTTAAATCTGGATCATGGGGTGATATTCACTTTTCCTAAGTAAATTGTGTTTAACCTCAAGAAAAGGGGTTTTCTTAGGGTAATGAGGGGAAGTGGTTTTTATGGAGGGGGAATGATTTTGTGAAGGGGATTCAAGCACTTGAGTCCATAAGTCATTAAGTGAGGGTCCAGTCCCTCCATAAGTAAGAGAAATGCAATGAGCATCTTTGACTTGTAGGGTTAAAAGTACTTAGAACATATTTGTTGATAGGAAATTAGTAAGTAAAGGGGGAAAGTGAATGAGGGGGAGTTAATTACATAAACTTGTAAACCATTTTCTTTTCCTTCATAGTTGACCATACATGTTGAAATATGTATCTAAGCATGATGCATGAGTTTTTGATTCAATTAACTTTGTAGTTTAGCAACCTTCCTTCTACTTACCCATTTCTTACCTCTAACATATTTTCTTCATTTCTTTGGGTGCATTTGGGCTAGCAAACCCTTATTCATCTATTTTTTTCTTTTGAAAAGTAATCTATCTATTCTAATCTTATATCATCCAAGGGCTCATATTAAGCTTATGAGCTCCTTTTATTTTCTCTACCTAACTATGATCTCCAAGATTAAACTGTCTGGTCAGATTATATTCTCTAATCTATAAACATAAAATTCAAAACATGGAATAACCAAGAATAAACAATCTGATTACCATGGATTGTGCCATGAATAAAAAGTTGCACACAAACATTATTATGCATAAAAATAAATAGTAGTGGCATTTTGACTTGCACACTTTCACGGTCTTTTTTTTTTGGGGTTCATATACTTTCATTTTCTTTTGACCTTCTCTTATTCTTTTGTCCTTTGATTTTTCTTTTAGGACATACCCTCTTTCCATTTTTTAATTTTTATAATATGGAAAAAAATTGCAGAAAGCAAAGGTATGTACAATATTACAAGGCTTAACCTTAGTCATTCAAAATTATGACTCCTATTGGTATAGGAACCTAACAGTGGCTCCACTTGGAGATGGCATTTCCTTGTGAAATGTCAAGAACACCGTCGACTAGTAGCCTTATCCATTGGTCTAATCCCACACATGTATATGCTCTGTTGTATAATACTAGTGACTAAAACTCTTGAACTGAAAATACACCCTTTTCTGCAAACTAAAATCTAATCTAACATAAACTTGTCGCTGAAAACTGAATTTATTCAAACTAAAATCCTACCTGCTTACTCTAATCATCTTTCTAATTGCTGGTTAGGTAAAATGAAACAACCAATGCAACCATTCAAGCATTATATACATTGGTGGATTTGGCTGCTTGGGCTTGTTTGTGATTAAAACTAAAATTCTAAAGCCAAATATACCCTTGTCAACTAATGAGAAGATAAGGAAATACTTGCTTTCCTTTGTAGACTCTAAAAACTATACAAAAGGATCTTCCAAAATATATACACTATTGTTCAACTAATTTAAGCAATAGCGCAATTGTTCTGGATGGCCTCCATGCCATGAAACTGAAATATCACTTTTATCTTTAACATCTTTCAAACTTTCAGATAATCTTTGTGACGATATTTCTACTAATTGAAATGTCTATCTAGTGAAACCTTTAACATCTTGATTTTGAATTTCATAGCCAGTTAAAGGAGAAAAATTCTAATTGCATTCATCATCCAACCTATCAGCTATTGGATTATAAATAACTTGAAAGGATTGTTGCAACTTATTGCATATAGGTTCGAATGGAACTTCATAGGTTTCTAGAAGCTGCTCATCCTTTTCTTTAGAGATTTTATACAACATTTCCTTTAAAAACTAAAATGATTCAAAAAAAAGAGGCAAAGAAGCTCCAATTATTTCCAAATTTCCTTCAGTTTCTTCCTCGCTTTCATAGCTGACATGGATTAGATGGTCATTGTTTTCAAGTTGCTAAAATTGAATTTCCTTATTCCCCAAACTAGCTTCTGATTGCTCTATAAAGTTAGTTTGGATTTGAAGAACATGAGTATCATCATACTAATCATATTTAGGAAAATTATCAAAATAAGTAATGTCATCAAACATACACATTAGATCAGGAGATTTCTCCTCCACATATTTCTCTATGAATCTATTTTCTGATCTATGGTAGTTGTAATTAGCAGGAACTTGTTCATGGCTCTCAACCTCTTCCTTTTGTGGAATAAATGTATCATTGTGACTTTAAGCAAAAAAATTATCTTTCATGGTGATCTTCTGTATCTCCTCTATTTTCTTCATAAAAATGTCGAGTTTTCCCTCTGCAATGTTGTTTTTCTCTGCTTCTGCTTTCAACTTTTCTCTTCTAATTTGAAAATTAACTTCTACAGCTACTGTAATGTTTTGCATATGTTCCATTGTTGAGGGGTTTCTTTCTCTTAGCTGAAATTCTATCTCTGGATCAAATGCTCTTCGATAATGCAAAAGAGTTGAATCAGGGGGAGGTCTTATGTTTGATGGCATTGAATAATAGGCTTGATTAAATCTGTGAGAAAATTGTTGAATTGTTTCATTTGGCTATCTTTTTAAATGATTATATTCTTCTATGACCACTAAAAGATTGACTTTGATTATCCATCTATCAAGGAAAAATTTGACAAACTGTTGGAAATTTGAGATGCTTGCAATGGGTAAATTCTTGAACCAACGCTTTACTCTATTTTGCAAAGAAAGAGAAAAAAGTTTGATTATTACATCATCTTCATCAATTTCGAATAAGTCTATATAATTCTAAAAAACTTGAATATGTTTTTGAGCAGTGATACCATTCTCTCCATCAAACCTAGGGAGATACATGTAATAATTTCTAGGGAAATCATGGAATGTAGAAGGTAAGGTGAGGGGCTTATATCTATCAAAAACTTTATAAGGCACATGAATATGTGCAAATATTGTATGACTAGTGTTGATTGTTTGGTGCTCCTCAATTGGAAAATTATCTTCATAAGAGTTAGAAGAAATGCTACTCAAATGTGTAAGGAGGCTTTATATCTACAATTTTCAAAGGGAAATAATCAAAAACTAATCGAAAGTCTTCTCTAAAATACAATATACATTGAAAAACTTTATTGATGAGAAAAAACATAATGTCTTGGACAACAATCCAAGTTGAAAGCCTGATCTTTTCATATTGTTCTTTCAGGCTCATTCCTCCAATGGAGTCTTGATTGTGAAATTGATTTGGAGTTGCCAGGTGGATGATTCTAGCCTTCATGTGTCTGACCACTGTCCACCATCATAGATCAAATTTGAACCTGTAAAACATTTCTGAAGAAAATGTTAGTCTTCCCCAGTGGAGTCGCCACTATGTTATCACTTAGTAATTTCTCAAGGATAAAGAAAGAAATCACCGAAGTAACCACAAACCAACTTTTAAGCATAGGTTCTATCTAGCCTATGGCTCAGAGAGGGCTTTCTCTATATGATTTAGCTTTGTTTGATGGGATTTTAGGCTAGTTCTGAAAGTTCAAGGGGGTTTTTGATTTGTATTGAAGATTGGGTGGTGGGGTCCTTTAAACAAATGGATAGAATGATGTCTCTAGACCATTGGGCTATGGAGTCAACAGAAGGGCAGCAGAACTGGATCAACTCACTAAAGGGAATGTTAAAAGGGCAAGATAGCATAGTAGAGTGCAGGTCTTTAGGCCAGAGGGGTGAAAAAGATTTTAAACAGGGTGAGAGAGAAATTAATAATCCTCATACTGGGATTTAAACTAGGAAAATGAGGTAATCAGAAACAAAGGGCAATTAAGAATCCTTTGCTATAGATTATAGAGAGACAACCTAAACTAATGAGAAATTAAGAATTCCTTAACTTACATATGAGTTGAAAACATTTAAATGTATAACAGTTAAAACAAAGTGAAATTAAGCAAATTCTAAGATATAATTCCATGTTAGAGCATTCAGATTTAGACAAACATAATGGAAAAACTTTAAAGAAGATAAAAAAAACGTGAGAGAATACTTGTCTACACTTCGTTCAACACATGAATCCTTTGAAATATCTGGTCTTTATTCATTAGTCCAGCTTGTTGGTTTAGTCAATGCTCCAAAATATTTACAATCTTTAGATCAAGAAGTCTATAGAAATGTATAAGAATCCCCCCCAAAATACTTCAAATGAAGAAGTACATATACAAATTCTAAACTGAAATATCTTGAAAAAATATCAAGGTTGGTTTTACAAATATCTCAAACTATTTTACATTAATGGAACTTAAATAAAGGACACTCAAAACTAATGAATCTATTTGGCACTATATTCATGGATTGATGGTGACAATGAAGAGAAATTCGTATTTGATAGCAACTCTTAATTGATGATGAGGCTTCCAAGTCACTAACTGCCTCCTTCCTTTGTGCATGCTGCCCTAGAAATTCTGCAAAATTAGGGTCCAGTGATACCTTTGTATATCTCAATCAGAGATAGATGTGTAAAAAATGAAAGAGTTTATTGTAGATAAGTATGTTATTTATCTAAACCTCTTTAATTTTTCCAAAATTCATCTTCAGATGTTCACAACATTCTCTGCCAAAAGATCTCAAAAACCTGACTTTGCACGGTCTAAAATCCAGGCTCTGAAGATATACATTTATCTCCCTTTTTGTAATACCTATGTAAACCGTGAAATATGTAGAAATTTTGAATAATTTAACACATATTCAACAGAGATTATCCTGATCATGTACTATTGCGGAAAACATACACAATACATAAGCTCCTCTACGTTGATCATCAATATAGCAGCATCAATAACAATAAAACATCAAGAGCATTCACACATTACCACAGTATGTATCCCGGGGAAAGCATCTCGCTAAAAACCCCAACTATCTGTATATTAATGATTGAGTCATGTAACATTACAAAGTACAATGCTTATCACAAGCAATTCAGTACCAGCTCCACCTGTTACACACAATACAGCTCAGATCTGAATCAATCTCTGGCTCAAATCTCTTCCGCTGCTTGCCTGCCTCCGCTGCTCAATACCTGCACAAGAACCGGTGATAATTCCAAGGCAGCCACGTCTTTCCTTGGCTAAATCACGTGAGAACAAGCTACAATGTGGGCAAACTCATTGGCATACTCAATCCCCTGATTTGTGCAAGATCTGGTGCACAACTATAGTCACAACTGATAGCAATCTGATTCTCTAACACCTGTCCCTGCTGAACTGAACATGCACTGACATGCAACTGAGTTAACTGATGTATTCATTAGTTGTATTATGAGTTAATAACTTGTGAATTAATTAATAACTAATTCACCCAACTCATCTCTAGTCTATTTGCCAGTTAGACTAAATACAACCAGTTTAACAAAGCTAAACTGAACACAACTCCATCAACTGCACTTCCAGTCCACTAAACTCAACTCACTTGAGTTCTAACTAAAGTCACGCATGAAAATATTCAACTAACCCATAAGAACCACGTATTTCCTTCATGCAATTGCATGTGCCACATCCGTAGCTCGAACTGAAGTGCTCCAAGAGAATAAGACAAAGTTTATAGTCCGAATATTATTGTGAGATAATAATATTTGACTTTTCTATTTTTGACATCCAGTCTAAAAATAGACTTGATCACTCACACTGTGATCACTCACACTTTCATCAAAAATAGAAGTCCCTCTATTTTTCCAACTTGATCAATCATCCATAAACAACAACCTGCAATCCATAGACATGATCCATATGTCTAAAAATAGACTTGCGCCAAAAATAGCCTGCGGGCCCACTTAGTGAAGCCTGCGGGCCCACTTAGTGAAGGCGACTCTTTTCACTAAGCTCCATCATCTTGTTGCAATCTCAACACTCCCTCTCGACAAGATATGGATTATCAGCAACCCCTATCCTGCCTCGGTGGTACTCGAATTTGCTCCTGGTGAGAGACTTCGTCAGAATATCAGCATCCTGATCCTCCGTTGGAATGTACGAAAGTAACATGATCCTCCGCTGCACACAATCTCTGATATGATGGCACCTGATGTCAATATGTTTAG
>APFE031300252.1:84940-103054 GCA_000404065.3 Pinus taeda
AACCGGTGATAATTCCAAGGCATCCACGTCTTTCCTTGGCTAAATCACGTGAGAACAAGCTACAATGTGGGAAAAATCATTGGCATACTCAATCCCCTGATTTGTGCAAGATCTGGTGCAACACTATAGTCACAACTGATAGCAATCTGATTCTCTAACACCTGTCCCTGCTGAACTGAACATGCACTGACATGCAACTGAGTTAACTGATGTATTCATTAGTTGTATTATGAGTTAATAACTTGTGAATTAATGAATAACTAATTCACCCAACTCATATCTAGTCTATTCGCCAGTTAGACTAAATACAACCAGTTTAACAAAGCTAAACTGAACACAACTCCATCAACTGCACTTCCAGTCCACTAAACTCAACTCACTTGAGTTCTAACTGGAGTCATGCATGCAAATATTCAACTGACCCATAAGAACCACGTATTTCCTTCATGCAATTGCATGTGCCACATCCGTAGCTCGAACTGAAGTGCTCCAAGAGAATAATACAAAGTTTATAGTCTGAATATTATTGTGAGATAATAATATTTGACTTTTTTATTTTTGACAGCCAGTCTAAAAATAGACTTGATCACTCACACTGTGATCACTCACACTTTCATCAAAAATAGAAGTCCATCTATTTTTCCAACTTGATCAATCATCCATAAACAACAACCTGCAATCCATAGACATGATCCATATGTCTAAAAAGAGACTTGCGCCAAAAATAGCCTGCGGGCCCACTTAGTGAAGGCGACTCTTTTCACTAAGCTCCATCATCTTGTTGCAATCTCAACAAAATAGGTTTTTGTATATTGGCCTTTTTGGGACACAAACCTCCTTCAGTTTCTCAAAATGAATCTTTAATTGGCCATAATAGTTTCTATAAAATTATGACTTAAACAAGAAATTTCTGGAAAATGTATCGTTTCTGGCCTGTTTTTTCATCTATCTTCACTTTGATTTTTCAATCTGATACACTCTTACTGATATTCTTTCATCTGATACGCTTTTACTTTGATGAACTGTCAATATCCTTTACTGTGTTTTTACTTTTACTATACATTTTAACTTTTACTGTGTATTTCAACAGTAAATCATTTAGTTTTTTATACGTATCAACATATCGTAATGGATATTGATCAACTTTATGTGTGTTTCATTTTTTTGTCTTCTAATTGCATATTCGGTCTGGTTCCTTTGTTTTGACAGTTAATGCTTTGTGTGAATGTTTTCTTCTCGGCTCCGTGGGAAATTGTCTTCATCTTTGTTCCTTGTATAATGGTCTTCTTTTTTTGAATATAGGTTTTTAATAGGTTTCTTATCGAGTCTTGGAGTAAACAGGTTCTGCGACTAGTATCAGAGCTGTTTATCCAAGCTCTGGTCTTTGACAGATTACTTGCACATTTCAATAATGATTGAGAAAACCTCGGTCGGCTGAAAAGGCACTTGATAGCTTTATTTTCACAGGGATTCCTGGGGAAGGGGTCATGGTCGTGTTTTGTACGTGAATGGAGGTGGAATTGCGTCACAGAGATTTAGGGTGGCACTGAATGGTTTTATGGGTTTACACTGTTAAATAGGTGAAAGGCATGCAAACACGGGTTTTCACAGTTTAAAATTTTAATGGGCATATTTTGAAATAAAGCGGGAAATTCATATTTATGAAGGATGGTTGTTTTATCGAAATGATGGGGAGGCGATTTTGAGGGTTGTCACATCGCTTTTATTACATGGACGGTTTTGAGGAGGGGTCACCCGATCTATGTCGGGGTATGACACATAGCCATCGGGGGTCGGGGGAAAACTGCCTTATCGGGCGGGTAAAGGCAGTCCATCGGGTGCAGCCAATATGGCTTTGAGCCATTGGATCTTGGCAATTGCGATTTGATGGTAGTCAGGTGGAAGAGTTGCGTAGAGGAAATGAATAGGAATTTAAGGGTGGCCCAGGGGTTTAATCATGGCCATTTGGGATTAGTTTAGGAATTCACCGCATGCTTAAAGTGATCGGGCCGGGCTTAATGAGGGATTAGGGAGTCGGGTGAGGTTTATGCCACGATGAACTTAGGTTTACCGGGACTAGGTAAAGTAAGTAGAGTTGTATTGGTGTAGGGGTGATTTCTATAATTTTTATTTAAAACTAAGGAGTGGGGTATTTAAACAGGGATTTAATTTAATACGGGAAAAGGGTTATATCAGGGTTATATTTAATAAAATTAATAATTAATATGAAATGAGCGAAGTGAGGTTTTTTCTGAAGTCAAAAGAGTAAAAGGCATACGGTTGCTCATTTAGCTTCATACTTAGGATAAAAGGCTTTTAGTGGGTTTTTGAGCGGAAAGGGATTTACATGGGGGGGTATTCACTTTTCCTAGGTAAATTGTGTTTAACCTCAAGAAAAGGGGTTTTCTTAGGGTATGAGGGGAAATGGTTTTTATGGAGGGGGAATTATTTTGTGAAGGGGATTCAAACATTTGAGTCCATAAATCATTAAGCCGAGGTTCTGATCCCTCCAAAAGTCATAGAAATACTCCAAGCTTCTTTGACTTGTAGGGTTAAAAGTACTTAGAACATATTTGTTGATAGGGAATTAGTAAGTAAAGGGGAAAACTGAATGAGGGGGAGTTAATCACATAAACTTGTAAACCCTTGTCTTTGCCTTCATAGTTGACCATACATGTTGAAATATGTATCTAAGCATGATGCATAAGGTTTTGATTCAATTAACTTTGTAGTTTAGCAACCTTTCTTCTACTTACCCATTTCTTACCTCTAACATATTTTCTTCATTTCCTTGGGTGCATTTGGGCTAGAAAACCCTTATTAATCTATTTTTTCTTTTGAAAAGTAATCTATGTATTCTAATCTTATATCATCCAAGGGCTCAGATTAAGCTTATGAACTCCTTTTATTTCTCTACCTAACTATGATCTGTCAAGATTAAACTGTTTGGTCAAATTTTATTCTCTAATCTATAAAAATAAAATTCAAAGCATGGAATAACAAATATTAAACAGTTTGATTACCATGGATTGTGGCATGAATAGCAAGTTGCACACAATCATTATTATGCATAAAAATAAATAATAGAGGTATTTTGACTTGCACACTTTCATGGTCTTTTTGTTTTTGGGGTTCATATACTTTCATTTTCTTTTGACCTTGTCCTATTCTTTTGTCCTTTAATTTTTATTTTAGGACATAACCTCATTACATTTTTTTTAATTTTTATAATATGGAAAACATTTGTAGAAAGAAAAGGTATGTACAATATTACAAGGCTTAACCTTAGTCATTCAAAATTATGACTCCTATTGGTATAGGAACCTAACAATAAGTGTATCAGTTTGTTGTGTTCTCTACCATATTAATGGGACAGTCTGGTTATTGCAATAGGTAGCAATGAAACTGCCTTGCAGTTTGATGAAAAAGTATCATCCTTGCTAACGGAGGAGATGAGACGGAAAAATATGGAGAGCCAGAATGGTGATGCCTTGTCTGTACAACGATAGCCCTAGAACAGAAACAAAAATAAGTCATCAAGTGGGAGATCTAAATCTCCAGGAAAACTTGTGAAGGTGTGCTAGAAATGTGGAAAGGAAGGGCACTACAAAAGGGATTGTAAATCTAAAGCTCTTGACAAAGGAAATGGATATGATGATGCTCTTTCTGTAGAGGTGAAAAATACCTCAGATGAAGGTGTGGATGTGTACTTGGCTTCTTCTTTTAGTACAAATGTAGATCATGAGGCATGGTTGATTGACTCAGGTGCATCCTTTCACTTCACACCCCATAGAGAGTGGTTCTGGAAGTATGAGAAATATGATGGTGGTGATGTCTTCTTGGGGGATGAAAGGAAGGCTAGAATCATTGGTTGCATAAAAGTTAAGTTGAATTTACAAGGTGGAAGGATTAGAACACTTCCGGGTGTTCTGCATATTCTTGCATTAGCCATAAATTTGATTTATGTAAGCAAGTTGGATGATGCAGGTGTAAAAATAGTGTTCGAGAATGCTACCTACAAGATGTTTCAGGGAGAACAGGTATTTGTGTGGGGAGTTCAGATTGATACTCTGTACAAGATGCAAGGTAGCACTATTGTTGGTGCGTGCAACAGTTCTTTGGTTCCTAAAACTAGAGAAAAAACTCTAGTGGTCTCTGGAGAAAATACCATGTTATGGCATCAAAGGCTTGGACATATTGGAGAGAAGGGCCTTCAAATACTTCATGGTAAAGGTATGGTAGAAGGTATGACTAATAGCTCTCTGGACTTTTATTTATATGAAAATTTTGTATATGGGAAGTAAGAGGGCCAAACAGATATTAGAGCTTGTGCACAGTGATGTGTTTGGACCTGTGAAGGTTCCATCAAAGGGTAATTCTATGTACTATGTATCATTTATAGATGACTTCTCAAGGAATACATGGATATATTTCCTCAAGAAGAAATCTAAAGCCTTTGATAGGTTTAAAGAATTTAAGGCTTTGGTGGAAAACCAGACAAAGAAGAAGATAAAGATGTTAAGGACAAATAACGATGAAGAGTTTTGCAAGAACGAATTTGAAGAGTTCTATAAGAAGTGTGGTATAGCATGACAGAATACTACTCCATTCACACCTCAGCAAAATGGAGTTTCAAAAAGAATGAACAAGACGTTGATGGAAAGGGAAAGAAGCGTGCTTAGTGGTGTTGGGTTAGGATAAGAATTTTGGGTAGAGGCGGTGGAGACTGCATGTTATCCAGTCAACGGATCACCTTCATCAGTGTTGGAGGATAATAATCCACAAGAGGTATGGATTGGTAAGAAACATTCTCTTTCACATCTAAGGGTATTTGGATGTGATGCATATGTGAATGTTCCAAATAAGAAAAAAACAAAGTTGGATAGTAAATTTGAAAAGTGCATTTTTATTGAGTATAAGGATGGTTTAAAGGGATATAAGCTTTGGAACCCAGTAATAAGGAAGGATGTGTACAACTGAGATGTGGTGTTCAGAGAGGTGAAATATGTTATTAAACATGAAGTCTAACCAAAGGAACCTAAGAAGATAGAGTTTGAGCTTAAGGAGGAAGAATCAAACTCTAGAGTAGAAGAGGAATCAAAAGGTGAAGAGCCAAAGACTCTGGTTGTGAGAATATTAGTTCGAGAAAGAAGGCAGCCAAAAAGGTATAGTCCATCTAATTTCTATTCAAATGTTTCTTTATCTATTACTGATGATGATCCCAGAACTGTGAAGGAAGCAGTAGATTTAGAGGATGGAAAAATATAGAAAGAGGCCATGGTTAATGAAATGGCATCTTTGCACAAAACTGAGGCTTGGGATCTGGTGGAGTTGTCAGCTTGAAGGAAACCCATTGAAAACAAATGGGTGTTCAAGAAGAAGACAAATGTAGAAGGAAAGGTGGAAAAATACAAAGCTTGGTTAGTAGCAAAAGGTTATTCCTAGGTGTCGGGAATTGATTTTGGTGATAATTTGTCTCTTGTTGCCAAGGTAGCTTCTATTAGATTACTTTTATCTGTTGCTAATGCTTTTTATTTTGAGGTAGAAAAGATGGATGTGAATACAACATTTCTTCATGGGGATCTGGAAGAAGAGATCTACATGAAGTAACCTGAAGGCTTTGTAGTGAAGGGTAAGAAACAACTGGTATGCAAGTTAAAAAAGTCTGTATGGGTTAAAACAGTCACCAAGGATGTGGTATCAGAAATTTGATACATTTATACGGGGACTTGGCTTCACCATAAGCAAAGAAGATCATTATGTGTATTTTAAATTAATTGGTGACTATGCTATTTATCTGGTCTTGTATGTGGATGATATGTTGCTGGTTGGAAATGACAAAGAAATTATCTAGGATTTGAAGACCCAATTGTCTTCAAAATTTGACATGAAAGATCTTGGTGCTACAAACTATATTTTGGCCATGGAAATTAAAAGAGATCGGGCAAAGAGGAAGCTCTGGTTAAACCAGAGGAAGTATGACAAGATAATACTACAGAGGTTTAATATGTAGGATAGTAAATCGGTGAAGGTTCCTATTCTTGTAGGTGTAAAGTTATCTGCTGAACAGTGTCCCAAGACACAAGAAGAGGAAGAGGACATGTCTCTTGTTCCATGTGCAAGTGTAGTTGGTAGCCTGATGTATGTGATTACTAGACCAAACATTGCACATGCAATGGGATTATTGAGCAGGTTTATGTCAAAACCTGGAAAAGAGCACTGGACAACAGTGAAGCACGTTTTCAGGTATTTGCGTGGCACTAGTGATTATGGTTTGTGCTACCAAGGAAGACCAGGATTGGACAAAGTTTTGAATATCCATGGCTTTGTTGATGTAGACTGGGATGAAGATATTGATTAGAGAAGATCTACAAGTGGATATGTGTTTAACCTATTTGGAGGTGCAGTCATTTGGATGAGTAAGAAACAATTTGTAGTGGCACTATTAACTACAAAGGCAGAATACATGGTAGCCACTCATGCAAGCAAGGAAGCAGTTTGGTTGCAAAGATTATGTTCAAGTATGGGGTTAGTACAAGGAGATATAAGGATAGACTGTGACAGGCAAAGTGAAATTTTCTTGTCAAAGAACCCTTATTATCATTCGAAGACAAATCACATTAATGTTCAGTATCACTTTGTGAGAGATATGATAGAAGACAAAAAGGTGTTGCTGGTAAAGGTGGACACCTTGAAGAATACTGCAGATGCATTGAAAAAATTTGTGAACTCTAAGAAGTTCTCTTGGTGTAGAGAAACAATGGCCATTGCAGGGCTCGATCAATAACTAAGCTCCCCTGCGGCCCCCTGTGGAATGAAAATAACAAGTGGGAGAATGTTGGGTTGTGTTTTATTCTTTCCATGACTAACTCCCCTAGTAAAACTGGGGGGTTAGAGGGGGGCCAGAGGCACCCCTTCATTGTGCCAATGCGCAGGGGGGGATCATAGGAGGTTGGCAGCCCCCCTATATGGGGGGTTTGAAGACGACAGTTAGCTCCCCTCTACAGGGTCCAGGGCAGCACCATGGAGAATTTGTTGTTGGACCCTATATTAGGTGGGCAAACCTACCTATGGTTTTGTGCATGGTTTTCGCACATGATTTTGGGTGCCATGGTTTTCGGTCCATGGTATTTTGTAGATCCAGTCAAGGGAACTATGATTATGTTCTAATCCAGGGTTCATGGAGAAGGGTTTATTGATGCTTCAACATGTATATATATGTATTATAACATTGAAAGGAAAATAGTGAAAATCAATCTCGTAGTCTTGGTTTTGGGATGCAGGGAAAATCTTTGTGTATATTTGTTTTATGTGTTATGATGTCGCTATTGTTTATTTTTGTTCTTAGAATTCATATGCAGGTAATTTATGTATGGGGTTAAAACCTACAATTTCCTTACCTCTGACGACACACAGCACAATGAATTTGTCATCATATTGCATCACAATGTGGATACTTCATGCAAATGATTCTATCAATGCTCCAACTCTTCATCTGAACCAGAGGTACAGGAACTCTCTCGGTAACATGCAATCTGTCCATTAGTCGTCAGGTTGATCTGGTCCTAGTCTCGTGCTGTTATTTTGTAGATTTTATCAAATTCATCCTCACTTTCTTCATAAGCGCAGACTCGCTTAGTATAGCATGCCCCTTCTGTAAGGTCCAATGGTACTACAACTCGAAGCGATTTCCTTTCAAACGACATTGTCCTCTTCTTCAAATTGATGACCCCATTCATATCAATGGCCCAGTGAATTCCCAGGAGCGTAGGGTATGGATTATTGTCATCAACAATCTCTATAACCTCAAAGTCGACCATTGCACTCGCACCTTCTATATCAATGGTTACTCTAGATAATCATCCCATAGGGATCATTTTCTACTAGTTCTCCATTTTGAGTTGAATCGGAGACCACTGCAACGTAGGTCTCCCCATTCTTTCCCATGTTTGTTTTGGAAAAAAATTCACATCATACCATATATCCAAAATGACCTGGTCCATATCATAATCACATATCTACGCAATGATCCTCATCTCGCACCCGTTATTGCCTTAAGTTTGCCATTTTTCTGACCACCTGATGTCCATCAGGGACCTTCTCTTTGTTGATGCATTTGTTTATTAATTCCTGTAGGCCTTCCACAACTTTGCTATCATGCAGAATCTTTATGCGGGTCACCAAAAAAGTAGTAAGCACAGACGGATCAACCTCTGCAGGTGTGTTGGTTTCTTGCACCTTGTCCTGACTTCCTGAGGTGGACACCTCAGCGAAGCTTTTCTTGGCCTCCATAAATGTTTCCTTTGCATGATTCAGATCAAAACCCACTTCCTTCTCTGGGGCCTTGCAGACCCATCCAACTTCTTTAGGCTATTTACCTTTATCGTAGCTAGTCGTTATTCCACTTCTCAGCACTATATTGACACTCTGATATTCCTCGTGGGGCTTGTCTCTCATCATTCATAGCTTCTGCGTAGGTTGCTGAGGTTGTTCTTTATTCTCTTCCATTTTAGCTATCAACATTGGGCATTATTCTATGATATGGTCAAACTGGCTGCAATATTGACATGATGGGCATAACTAATTCTAACACTCGTGCACATGGTGCCCTGGCTATCCATAGTTGTAGAACATGACCTGACCACGGCCTCTACTAGGCCCTTCTTCATCTCAACCCCGTCCTCGTCCTTGATAACCTTCACACATTCCTCCACTACCCTATTCTAGAGGCCGAGTTTTTGCCTGCATCAAGTATGTACGTGTCTATTCCATCATCAACTCATAGCTGCGCTAGTGGCGCTCATTGTGGCCCATCAATTTGTAGAAATTATAGAACAACTACTCGGGTATCTGAATGAATTTTTGAAGAAAATGACAAGTATTTGTCCCATGTTTTCCAGCAACCTAACAAATAGAGCAACATAGCATAGCCCCCATGCTCAGCCCTGTTGGGGTTCCGTCTTCAATGGAATTGGCCCCCCTCCTATAATATAATTCGTGAATACGAAGTAGTGGTCTTTATCGTGCCCTTGGCTCTTGCACTTCAGACACTCGACTTTCGCATGCACCTCTAGTCTAGTCTCCTTGTCTTTCTTCAAGCTCTGAAATTCTAAGTAAAGGCTTTGTACTTGAGAGTCGATATGTTGTACCCCCAAGGTCACATCCTAAATAGGTGTTGCATGTAACCTCATCGCGATTTCCAAGGCTTCTACCTAAGTTCCTATCTTTTGTTGCGATATACAAATTCTCAGGTGGGGTAGAATGAAGCTATAAACCACTCGCGATGCTAACCATCTGTGAGATGCATGTTATATTCTCGAATCTGACACTTTAGCCTTTGATGTAATTCCCAAGGCGTCTCATCGAACCTCATCATGATTTCCTTAAATCCAACTACTGATTATGAGTCAGACTTAGGCTTACTAAACTCTTTGTTTAAAGAAGCCTTAGTCTCTGCTAGTGATGTGAGAGGATTATCATAACAGTACTTAATATACCAAGTTAGTGTAGGATCCTGTAGAGAAGTAACCAATTGTGCCTTCTTTATATTGTCATCAGTAATATGTTGCATTGTCCACACATCATTCGCAAAAAACCAAAATTTCTTTGTATCTTCACTCCCTATGCCTTTGAAAATCGATAGCTTCATGGTATTCGCCATGTTAAATGGAGGTGGTGGAGGTGGGGGTGTGGGCGAAGGTGTATGTGGTAGAGGTGGGGGTGGAGATGGAGTAGATGGATGGTGTGTTCATAGAAAACCTTGTGTTACCAGTTGGATAACACTTCACGTTGAAGCTTGTACCACTCCTTCATTGTCGCTCGAAGGAGGTATGATCAACAAACTATATTTTGGACCTGATCTCTCTCAATCCCTAAAGAGCCTTCCACTTCTCATAGCTCTGAACATCAACGCAATGAAATAACCATTTTTTCACATAACACCATTTTAATCTAGGTATTCAAAGATCTTAAATACTTACCTCACAGTCCTTTGAAAAATTGTTGCTCCGCCTCACTGTAGCTAACTAAGGTATCAACTACAAATTATAGAAAAATCCTCCCAGAATCTGATCGAGCCAATGATCAACAACCTGCACAATCTTGCTTTCTGAGGCTTCAAATCATCGCACTAATTTAGGAGTCCAAATTATAGGATTGTCAAGCTTCCACCTTCCTTGGTTGTCTGTCAATTTATCCAACCATTCATACAGCTCAATGGGGAAGGTGCGGAAGAAGATCTCATGTATCTCCATATACAGATACATGTTCAAACACTCTTCTTTTGATAGGCCTGGATTCTTGTTTTCTTGTGCCGCGAACTCGTGAATATTTCGGGCCAACCAATTTTCAATTTCCTTCTTGGTTGGATTCCAATGATGCGACATCAGAAATCTATTTCAAGCATATCTTAGTCTCGGAAATGAAACCATTTGTTGTCTTAGGGGATATTGACCTAGGTTTAGAGTTAGTTGCGCCAACCAACAAATCTCTACACTACTGGCCCTTTTGGAAACAACCTACGTAGCGCAGGCTGCAGTCTCATCCGAAGCAATATGGGGGGATGCTATAACCAAGTTTCTGCATCTAGATACTAGTGTGATGTCTTTTAGCATCTCAGATATGCCTTTGCACATATCTATACACTCTTAGGGCTTACTACTGCAACTTTTTTCTGATGGTCTTTAGACTTTCGTGAGGGTTTACAATTAGTCTTTGCGGACCTTTAACATTCAATCTATCTACTTATGCGCATAAGGGTGAAGTCCTAAATTAGGGTTCATGCAGATTTACTTAAGTTATTAGTAAACATTAGAGAATTCATCGGAGTCTTCGTGAAATTACATAAATTTGCTTTCGTACATCGTTTAACATTTTTTCAACAGATTCGCACAATATTCAATCAATATTCCATAAAACGCATTATTCATACGTATCATATATCATTAATAGAAATAGAGATAAAGCAGATATACAAAGGAATTCTTCAGTAACTATCTTTATTGATCTTCAATTCAGATTTACAAACTCAAAACTACCCTGCGCACTCAGCTACAGGGGTCTGTGGACTCTACCCAGACCTCTGCGCACTCAACTGCAGAGCATTTCTTCCCTTATCTAACCCACTTCTCTTCACTATCACTTCTCTTGTATTGACCCATTGCATCCATCTATCTCCGAAAACATGCCTTAGACTCTTTAAGACACACCTATTTATAGCCTTTTGCATACAATACCATGGTCCATGGACAATGGGTGGATCTCAAAACTGACTCATACTTTACATAAAACCAGGCTAAACCCCTTTGACTCTTAATCATCTACGCGCTACGCATCCACAAATCGTGGAGACTTTACATTAGCTACAAAATTGTATAAAAACTTAGGTTATCTTAACCCCAAAACTAACCCAGGGGACCCCATCCCAACACTTCTAAATAATAAAATATGTTTGTAGCATGTCTCAATTCATGTGATATTTCTATGTTTATGGAAATATTGTTTTATATTTATGGAATTTTGTTTTATCGTAGGTCAAGTGCATGATAAGTGGTATCATAGCTCTTTCCAGGGCAAACTATACCTCCAATTTTGGGTAGAATTCTTTTAGGCCAGAGATGTGTTCTGATGTCTTTAAACCACAATATTTTTTGTTGAGTGCATAAACCTATGGATTTGGAGAGGCACGCATGCAAGAACTACAAGAGGCGGTCATGCTTGTTGGACTCCCTTGTAACCCTTGTGGGTACCCCTTCGAGTAGTAGCACATTATACAGAACTATGCACGAACTACAATTCCACGTACCCTTAGGTATATCAGAAGTCCCCGCAAGGGTAACCTGAAACCTGACCTTAGATAAGCCATCAATTGTCTTGCTGCTACAATACACTGAGAACAATACTCGTGGAGATTAATTGCATGTACAATAGGGTATTCAGGTAGTATGGGTAAGGGTATGGTCGATCTTCCTTAGTTAGCACTCTAAAATTTTGGGTTGAGTACTAATATTAGACCCCTAAGTGCATCACAATATGTAGCAGTTGGCACTCCTTGTGACCATAGTTCCCTCAACGATCTGAATATCACCCGCCACCTTTTTGTCCAGACTAGATCTAGCAATTGGAGTTTGACTGCCACTGTACATATTAGGTTCAACAATTGAGGTTATGTCATCATCGTACAGATTAGATTCAACAATTAGGTTTTCAAAACACAAATCATACTCTTTATGCAATGAGTGTTTTGGCCGCCATAGTCTGGATCAAAGTATCACAACAAAATTTGCAATGCTAAGACCTTGTGGTTTCTTCTTTTATAGTCCAACTCCAATTTCATAAGATATTTGGCAGTATCAAGGATTTTAGATTTTTACCACTTCATCATTGATTAGCTGGGAGTAAAACTACATTTAGAGTAATAAAAAAGAAAACATTATGGGGGCCATCACAAGATGCTTGCAAGAGACCCAACCCATAAGATTCAGGATGACGAGCTGATCATAGTGGTACCATTCACTTGTAAGCCCCCAATTTTCATGTGCTCCCAAATGTTTCCCAAGATGGCTTCAAGTGGCCCACATAACTATACTTTTGAGCCTGCCCTCTTTCCAACCACACTACTCTTAAGTAAGCTCAAAATTTGACGGGGGCTAGTGTATGCATGGTACATGGTCTTAAGTTATGGTTGTGTATGATGAGGCTGCAGAGAAAGTCGATTCCCTCGAGAAAAAAATCAATGACTTCCAGGCATCCATTACCAACCAAATTACACTAGTATTAGAAGCCATGAAAATGTCCTATGAAGCCATGAGGTAAGAACACAATGTTTATGAACATGTAGAAGGAGAATCTAGCCATGACATTTATTTCCATGGAGGTCACCAATATTTGAGCCACCAAACACCCAAGTTGGACATGAACAAATTTAATGGCTATAACCCGGTAGTATCGGTGGCACAAATGGAACAATATTTCCACCTTAACAATATCTGAGAAGATGCCACTAAACTACATGTTGGAGCTCTTTACTTGGACCAAGTGCAATGGCAATGGTGGTAGTGGCACCAAAAATGATATTCAGGGAGGCCAACTTGGAACATGTTCTCAAAATCAATTTGTGACCGCATTGATCGAGAATCTCACTTTTTTGTAAGGAAAATGAGTATAGTATGAGACTATATTGTAGCCTTTAAATAATTGGCCATCTAATCTAAAGGACTAGGAGATGCCTTTTACTTGGAATGTTTCATCAATGGCCTAAAGGAATTTGTAACACCCTCCTCCCATATCTACCCAAGTAACCATGCCAATCGGTGTAAACATGAGATGAGAGGCTACTATGATTGGATTTGGCCTCCTATGTGACCTTGAGGAAGTGCAATTGATGGAAACATCTCATACAGTCATCCAACATTAGGTTCAAAACCCTCAAGGGACATGTCATCTACTCAGACAGCCTATCCCTAGGTCCCACTGTTGTTTTGGATCTCTTAGGCCATAGTCGTTCTCATGCTATGGGCAAGGGAGCGACCAAAAATATAATGTTACTCTCATAAGCTTGCTTGCCAACGACTAGAGACCAAAATTTCTAGTTTTGTCCTAGCGACCCCGAGATTTAAGCCATGTTTTCAGGCCTAGAGCCCATGTCACTACCCAAAATGGAGTGATAGGTTAGAATCAATAAAACTATAGGGAAATAATGATGCAAGAGAAATAATTTAATCAAGACCATAACGATACCCCTACTAGCCATGAAAGGCATTTTGTCAAACATATCATCAACATGTCACCTATAGGTGTAAACAACATAATCAAGTGTAGGGATATCATACTTATATGGGAATTAATATGAACCATTGTTCCCTCATGTGATTTTCTGCATTTTCATCTATTAAGTCATAGACACATTATCCATTCATATACAAGTAAAAACATGCTGAGAGCCATACATAGGTGTTGTCATAAAATATACATATAGCCAACATAATAAGAACAAAATACCATAAAAGTGTCATCCAAATCCACATATTCACCAATACATTTACACATGAAAATCAAAGGAATGAATTTCTCATTAATGAACATTATGAACCAACTAGAGAAGGGTCTACCACATTCCACCCGACCATAGATTGGCTAAGCCACGTATCTCTTCAGCCAATCACCCCCATGCCATATTCCAAGCATGAATGTGGGACTCATAGAACACAACAAAAACACCAACAACATGGATTCCACCGAAGTTCTCCAGCTACACCGTGAGGAATTTGAGTGCCTCCTAGTCTCTCAAGCTTGACCGCAATCCACAGTCTGATCCATGGATCACTAGGCCCTACACCAAGACATACACTCCAAGCTTTACCATGCATCCTATCCCGAGACCACTAGGACCAGCGGATATAAAATCCACCTCTTGGATTTACCGTATATCCCACCATCCACCGACAAGGATTACTAGGTCCACCAAGGCACACAATATGGATTTACCACGACCCACAGTCTAGTTTAGGAACCACTAAACCATGCTTTTGTCAATTCAGAGATCTACCCCACTCAACTTCGAATCCAATCCGGTCATCCCACATTAATCGAACATGAGAACCCATCTCATCAAAGCTATCAAGAAATGGCAAGGCTAGGCTGAAAATACTGCCACACCTGGAAACACCCATGCCATTATAGAAGAGAACCACATGCAATCCCATGCTTTCCAAGTCTATCAAGGAAAATAAACATGCAAGTCGATATCTACAATGAATCCTATTGTAGATGCTTGATCCTGCCCTTCCCTACTTGATCTTTGTTTTCTCTTGCCTTCTTTTCCTTTCTTGATCAAACGCCAAAGTGCTCCAATAAAACTCGAAGTATCCAAGAGTGAGAGAGAGAGAGAATAATTAGAGAGCTCTAAAGCTAAACTGACCAAGCCTTTCCAACTAATCCTTAGAAGCCTTTTTATGAAGGAGGACTCTATTTTCTTCATTTTCCATTATTTTCCTTCAATTTCCTCCTCACATGCAACCTGTGACCTTTCACCTTCCTTTCCTCCTAATTTCCATTATTTTCATAAATAAATGTCAATAAATATCGCATGCCTTTCCAAAGTGTTAGTCATTTCCTTTTAAAATTTCCTTAGCCAGAAACAACCAAATGAACACCCCCACTAGGAGGTCCTACCCAACATTTAACTTGGAATATGTGTCCCATCCACCATGGTTATTATATATTTCTACATGGTGAAAAAGCTGTTACAGAACCCTCCCCCTTCGGGGAACACCGTCCTCAGTGTCCAATGACACCTATAACCAACAAGACCCCCAAAAACAAAACATACTTCCCATGGAGCTTTATAACATATATTGTTGGAGTATTTACAATAACCGCATATACACATACACATTTTCTTCACTCAGAAAATAACCATATTGTGTGTGGATCTCTATAAATACAACTCGATACAATATTTACAATAGTACACACATATATACTTATGCACATTTTCTCAACCAACAAATAAAAGGATATGGTGCCTCCATCTTAAACAGAGGAATCCAGAGGCTCACATCTCCATCCTCAAGGTAATACCAGGTTTCACCTCCCTCCTAGGAAGTCCCAAATCCACTGCAAATTCAAATCTTCATCCAATGTCCAACGTTATAATCTTGTGCCACTTGTCCTCTCCGTGAACAGTTATCGGCTCATTTTTCTAGGGCGCACTCCCGATGTGCATTTGGTTCCATATAGAAATGTTAATGACCAAAACAAACCCATCCCCGATGTCCCCTTGTCTTCTACATAGTCCCTTAGGCAATCCTGTCAATCCCTTCCATATAGTCACTCAACTTCCAAGCTCAACCGGCACCCCCATGCCGGACAGTCCATCCCTTGGCAAGGCTTCCGCGCATCGAAAAATACAAAAACCAAGGCATATCCTAGCCTTGAAAACCATCATACCAGTCATAGCATGCTCATGGAAATCAATGGACACTATTGGGTACCAGTGTCCCACAATGGCCCTACTCTTGAAGTGCTTTACCAACATATTGTTGCATCTTCCAATTCCTTTCATTGTTGTTGCTAATTCTTGCAATTGATTTTAACCACTCAAATGGGCATGTTCATGCATTCCTATTCCAAGGACATAAATTCCATTAGATTTAAAATAAATTGAAATAAATTCACATCATACCTCATTTATAGCTCGTCAATAAAGTACATTTGTAATCTTGTTCGCTTCCTATCACAACAAGTCAAATTAGCATATTTGATCAAATCAACATGTATAAAAATATCACATTAGATTAGCTCAAAACATAATTTTCATAAATCGAAATCATAAATCACACATAACCATAATAAACCAGGATCATAGATCACATGTAATCATCATAAACCAGAATCATAAATCACATGCATAATAAAAATAGAATAAAATATTGATACTTATCCTTTAATCAGTCCATGGCTTCCACCTTTGTCCTTATTTTGTACACACTCCAGATTGGTTCCACACCTGATAAACACCTAGTGCCCTATACTCAACCATGTGCACACACACATAGTGTACATCCCACACATACAACCACACACAACATACCACACCATGCAATACATGCATCTACACCTAACATACAACACATAAACCTACACTCAGTGTAAAACACAACACAATACATATGCCTACACCCAGTTTACAACACAACACGACATGTATATGTACACAATGTACATCACAAGACATGCATCCTCACACAACATGTGACACTACAAATGCATACCCATACACCCCTTATACAGCACAACTCAAACATCTATACCCGATGTAAAATGCCACACAATACATGTACCTACACCCAGTGTAGAACACAACAAAATACATGTACTACACATAGTACAACACAATGAGTATGCATGTCATGATACCACAACTACACAATACACATACATAGTACCACATGTACACAACACAACATTTACGACATGCACACAATAACACATGTACACCAGTACCATATGTACAATACGTACATAGCACCACCTATACAAAGCACCACTTGCACAACGTGTGCTCAGCATCACATGTACATGACACCACCTGTAGTACGTGTACATAATGCCACATGTAAATCGTACCATCTGTACAACATGTATAGAATACCACATGTACATAGTACCACATGCACTACATGTACACGAAACCACATGTACACAATGCCACATGCATGAAATGTACATAACACCACCTACACACAGCTACACCACTTGCACAGCATGTACAAAGCACCACATGCACAAATCATGCACACAACACCATATGTACATAGCACCACATGTACAACTGCACGCAAAACCACATGTCCATAGCACTGCATATCCAACATATACATAGCATCATCTGTACACAACACTACATATCCAACATGCGCACAACACCATAAGCACACAACACTGTGTACTCATCATGCACTCAATACAATATATACACAGCATCGCATATCCAACATGTACATAGCACCATCTACACACAACACTGAATATGAAACATCCATACAACACTATCTGTACTAACACTCTGTACCTAACATTGCATAAACAACATGTACACACACTACATATACACAATATCGCATGTGCACAACATCACATATGAAATAGGTACAACATATGCACAACAATATTACCATACATCTAAAACCACCCCATCCCTACCAAGAAACCTTGCTTCTAGTGTCTTATCCATGCTTTTTCCAAGCATGTCGCAGATCACACTTCTTTCATTTTGTTGATGTATCCCTTGGTATACCTTATCCATAACATATAAATAATATAATCACATAATATCAACTCATAACTGCATGATATTGACCTCATATATTTGTCATGATTACTCTTCCTACATGACTCTTCATAAACTAGGAACTTCTTCATTCAATTCACCTGCATAAGCAATAATACCGCCACAATAACGATCCCTGACAATCCTGTCAAACAATGACATAGATAAATAGATACATACATATATAATCATTAGCATAAAACAATCATCATCCCGCCAGACAACAACATACATACACACACACACACACACACACACACACACACACACACACACACACACAC
>APFE031300252.1:112069-131088 GCA_000404065.3 Pinus taeda
AAGATGAAATGCCAAATTGTGGGCCCCGTTTTGGGTAAGTTGGTACATCAACTTCCCGGGGTCGTAACTTTGGCACTCGATCTTCGTTTGTCGCATACAATAGCTCGTTAGAAATATCTATCTGAGCACTACAACTTTGGGAAGAGAAACATCGGTCCATGGACCCATGTTGCTCCCAATTTCCAAAATAACGTCGTTTAGGGCCTCAAAACGGCTCCGGAAGTTCAGGACCCAAAAAACTACTAAAAATAGTAAATTGTGCTACAATTATGGAAACTGAAAAAATGAAAGAGACAGTTGTGGGGGGCCAAGTGGGATAGGTAGGTGGTAACCAACATCCATCTGGATCATGGGGAGTAATCCAGTTGAAGATGAATAGTTTGGTGAATCCCATTGTGCTCAGCCACACGTCGATGATGAGTCAATAATTTGTAGAAGAAGTAGAGAATGATCACATAGATTCTCATAAATCCAACTATGCACAGCTGCAAGTGGATGAAAATTTGGTGAATCCAAAAACAAAGCTTGTTGATGATAATTTGGTGAATCCAACAACATAGCTTGTTGATGACAATTTAATGAATTCATCAACAAAGCTTTCTCATTACAATGAAGCTCCCATTCAAGAAATGAATTCTATGGTGAATCTAGTAATTCAACTTCCTTATGTCAAGTTTGATGATAACTTGTTGGCAAGTGATGAATGGTTGTAGATGATGCAACAAAAACATGATAGCGACATGATGATATTTGGTGGAAGAATCTCACTTGAGTCTGCAAACCAAGTGGAAGAAAACCTCCTTAAAGCAGCTGAAAAAACGAAAGCAGAGAAGAAATCCCATAAAGAGAAAAAAGAGGCAAAGGCAGAGGCCAAGAAGAAATATTATAAAGGGAAAACAAAGACAAAAGCAAATGTAGAGAAGGAAGCACATCAGGAGAAAGATCTCATTGTAGGGCAAAATGAATAGAACCAATGTGGCTATGTAAATAATGTTAATACTAACATTGATTGCGAGTGTGAAGGTACACAAAATGATTATGAAGAAGAGTTAAATTTCCTTCAAGCATTGCTTGCAACACCATGTCTAGATGAGGGATAAATAGAAGCTATACAAATGAATGTTGAAGATAGCATGCATGATGAACACTTCAATGAAATTTTCAGATATTAGAGTTTGAAGAGATAAAATTGTATTCTCATCTTATGTTGCAGCAAATTGATGACGAAAAAAACACTACAAAAGAAGACATGTGGCAACAGTCCACATGCAAACATATTTTTGAAGAGATAGATGATATGCATGCATAGCCTGGAAAAATCGAAGACCTAGACCAACAAATGAAGAACCTGGATTTTGAAGCCTACAACAAAAAGAAAATGTTGAAATAATTTAGAGGCTACAGGATCTAGAAAAAGAGAAAAGAAAAGTAAATCTAGTTGAAGTAAAAAATTTAAAAAATGGTAAGCCTAGCTAAGACATAGACCAGAAGGAATATTAATTAAAAATTTATGTGGTTGCAATTAAGGGGGAGTATTGGAGAATCCAATTCTAACCACCTACTAGGTGTCAAAACCGTCCATCCAAGTGTCCAAGTTCAATTTCACTTAGTCCAGTTTAGTTTAGTCTTTGTAGTCATTTATTTTTTATGTCCCCAATGTAATATTATTTAACTAATTCATAATGTTGGGAAGATAAATCCTCTGTTGCATAGTTTTCATTTTTTGTCAAGAAGGAAATAAGGACTCTGCTACTTCTGTGATGACAAATAATCTTCGGGATAAAATGAAAAGGAGCCAAAATTCTTTAAATTAACAGTACTGGAAACAACTCCGTCGATGAAGCTCCATCCACTGAACTCCCTAAGGAGGAAGAGGATGAAACCCTAATAACCCCAAACACTGATCCTATAGCTACACCATATGAGCCATTTACCTCACTCCATGACCTAGTTGGCATTTCGTCTCCCTAGACTCTCAAAATCCGAGGTTTTCTTAAACATCAACTACTGGTGGTGTTGATGGATAGTGGAAGCATGCATAACTTTTTCCATTAGAGAGTAGCAGAAGTCGTTCATTATTTTTTCAGGGAAGTATCTAATTTTCAGTTCCTTACCAGTGATGGGTGACCATGAAATATCAAGGATGATGTGAAAATATTAAGCTTCAAATGGGGGATTATCACCTCAAAATCCACATGTTCGCTATGGAAATGGGCAGTTGTGAAATTTTCCTTACTACTGAATGGATTCAAACACTGGGCCCTATCGCAATGGACTTCCAGGAGTTATATATGAGCTTTAAGCAAAATGACCACACTCATACACTACGAGGACTCCAGGAAGGTGCTCCTACTATCATCAGCTCACATCAAATGGAGAAGATTTTAAAAAATGGCCATTATGGGATAGTAGTACAAATTAATTCCATCCATTCCATTGAATCCAATCCTCACATTCATCCTTATATGAAGCAGGTATTAGATCACCACTAGCATGTCTTTAAAAAACCTAAGGAGCTCCCACTCTCCAGGGGTGAACATGGTCATAACATCCCTCTTCTCCTGGGTACCCAGCCGCTAAATGTTCACCCCTATCAATATCCCTTTGCACAAAATAATGAAATTTAAAAATTCAACAAGGAACTCCTTGAAGTCGGTGTTACTCGTCCCAACACTAGGCCTTATTCATCCCTAGTGGTCATGGTTATAAAGAAAGAAGATGAATGGTGCATGTTTCTAGACTTTAGGGCCCTTAGCAAGTTCCATATCAAGGACAAATTTCCTATCCCAGTAGTTGATGATTTTCTTGATGAACTGCATGGTGCCAAATGTTTTACCAAGTTGAACCCAAGACAACCTTCTGAACTCATGAAGGCCATTATGAATTCCTGATCATGCCATTAGGTCTTTCTAATTCCCAATCCACTTTTTAGAGCATCATGAACCACCTTCTGAAAAAATATCTCTGAAAATTCATCCTCGTATTTTTTATGACATTCTCATCTATAACATAACATGGGATGCTCACCTTCAGCATGTGGACCAAGTATTGCAACTGCTCCAATATCATAAACTATTTGTCAAATAATCCAAGTGTTCCTTTGGTATGGAAGAATTAGAGTATTTATGACACATTCTGGGTGATGAAGTGATGATTGATCTGAAGAGGATTAAGGCAATGCAATATTGGCCCCAAAAAAACATGAAGAGTTTGAGGGGATTCTTGGCCTTCACAAGCTACTATCGCAAATTTGTATACAATTATAGATGCATTTCCTAATCGCTCACTAATATTCTCAAGAAAATTTCATTTCTCTATACTAATGTAGCTCAACAGCCCTTCTTGGCTCTCAAACAAATCATGTGCTCCACTCTAGTATTCGCCCTACTAGAGTTTTCAAAACATTTTGTGAATGAATGTGATGCTTTAGGTACGGGAATTGGCGCAATATTAATGCAGGAAGGTAGACCATTGGATTTCATGATTCAAAAACTCAATGACAAGCATCTGGGTCAATCTACATATGAGAAAGAAATGATGGCCATTTTACATGCAGTAGACACTTGGCAACCATACTTATTGGGGCATCATTTCCAAATCCACATTGACCATCATAACCTAAAATATTTCCTTGAGAAATGTCTATCATCACCCCAATAAAATAAATGACTAACAAAAATATTGGGATATGATTATGAGATAATTTACAAGAAGGGGTCTGACAATGTAGTGGTCTATGCCTTATCACGCCAATTTGAGGAAGAGGGCACCGTTTTATCCCTCTGTCTACCCATGCAAGATTGGATTGAAGACACATGTGATGAATGGTTCTCCCACCTCTCTTTGTTCCATCTCATTAATATATTATGAGCATATTCTAATTCCTCATGGGAATACTCTTGGAAGTATGAGGTTCTTCACTATAAGGATTGGGTAATGGTATCCCTAACCTCCACCCTCAAAAACTGCATCTTCGAAGAGATGCACTCCTCTCTGGTTGCAGGACATTCAATATTTTATAAGACTTACACATGAGCATGCCGCTCTTTCGTTTGGACTCACATGAAGAACAACATTCTTACTTTTGTAGCTGAATGTGATGTACGTCAGTGCAACAAAGGGGAAACAATTAAGCTACTGGGAACCTTACAACCCTTGCCACTCAAAACTTTTGTCTAGACAAATGTCTCTATGGATTTCATTAATGGTCTCCTAAATTTAGGCAAAAAATCAATCATCATGGTGGTTGTTTACTAACTTTATAAATATGCTCATTTTTTCACTCTACCACACCCATTTATCGCAACATTGGTGGCTTAATTTTTCATGGACCAAATATTCAAACTGCTTGGCATGTCGACTTCCATTGTGTCTGATCAAGACCCCACTTTCACCAACAAATTATGGTAGGAACATTTCAAGCTACATGGCATGCAACTCCAACTGAGTACAACTTATCACCCCCAAGCCGATGGTCAAACAAAAGTAGTTAACAAATGTTTGGAGACTTATATGTGGTGCTTCACTTCAGATAAGCAACATCAACGGGTACATTGGATGTCTTTAGCTGAATGGTGGTATAATACTAACTATCATGAAGCCACCAAGATGATGCCATATGAGGCAGTGTATGGCCAACTCCCAATTCAAAAACTTCTTATATTCCTGGATCTTCCAAAGTATAGGCACATGATCATCTCTTGCAGAACTGTGCCACCATGATCGCTCATCTCAAAGATAATATACATCAAGCTCAGAATAGAATGAAGCAATAAGTCAACCAACACCGTTCAAAGAGGTCATTTCAAGTAGGTGACTAGGTGTTCCTGCGACTCCAACCTTATAATCATATCTCTCTTAAAGAAAATGGTTGCCAAAAACTAGCATCAAAATTCTATAAGCCTTATCAGGTACTTTATCATATTGGAGCAATCACTTACAAACTGGCCTTACCGACTACTCCAAAAATCCACCCAGTCTTCCATGTATCCTACCTCAAGCAAGTTGTGGGGAAAAATCGTAGGATTCAAACAAATATGCCATAATTGGATGAGGAAGGTTCACTTTGGCTCCAACCTGAATAGGGTCTCAATGCTTGCAAAAGACATCTTCAGAGCTACACGATCAAGGAATTCCTCATCAAGTGGAAGACACCTCTCTAGAAGATGCGACATGGGAACAAACCATTATTCTTCAATAGTTTTTGTAGCATTAGCCTTGAGGAAAATGATTCTTTTGATGGGGGAGGGCATGTTAGGATCCAACCCTAACCCATTTATTTATGTAATAAGCCCTAGGGGCCTAGTCAGAGTCATAGTTAGTTAGCTAAGTCAATAAGTCCAGTAAGCATTTATTTGTGTTAATAATAATTGTAAGTGGTTGATCCACATTATAGAAAAGGGACTAAAATTAGTTATAAATGGGCCATAGTTAATAAATGAAGTGGTTAACCCTTATTATGTAAGGGACCACTAGAAGTTAGGTTTTTGGATGGCATAAAGCTATAAATAGTCTTAGATAGCAAGGGAAGAATCATAGAGTCTTATTGTAATTGAGATCTACTCTATTGGAGGTTTCCCCCCTTGAAGAGGTCAGTGAACATCGTATTCTTCTTTTGAATAATAAAACATATTTGTATATTGTCTCAATTCTTGTGATATTTTTGTGTTTCTGGCAATATTGTTTCGTATATCTAGCATTTTGTTATTCTCGCATGTAAAGTGCATAACACTTTGCAAAGGTGTTTTCCACAAATGTTGGATGGAGACTTATAACAACTAATATCTTTTGGATATTCGTTGTATCGAGGAAGTATATCCACTCTTGTACACTTGAAGAATGGATTCATCCCCCAAACAAAAATAGGCCATAATTTTTGGTTATCTAAAAAGTTGTCTTATCCACTTTTTTAGTGGTTGAAGAAGGCATAACATGGAAAGTTGGGAATGACAAAAAGGTGAGGATTGGTATTGATCTCTATGTGGGATGTGGAGAAAACTTTTGCTCCCTCATGAGCTAGTAAGTTTTCTAAATAAAAATGGAAGGATTACTTTGAACTAGGTAGCCAACAATACTCGTACATCTATCTAGGATTAGGGATGGGAAGATGCCAACCAGCTTATCCTTCCAATCAACCACTTTGGACAATGACAAAATTACATTACTACTCTCAACATCTCTCGTGTTTGTCTTAGAGACAAAGAAGATTCTTCATGCTAGGTGCATTCACCATTTGTAGAATATTTTCCAAAATCGAATTATATGTTTGTTATTAATGATAGGATCCCGAGGGAGTTGGCTTATTGGTTGAGGAAATTATGAGAACTTTGCTTAATGGCTAAAGTGTGCTTGTTTGATTGGTGCATTTTGGAAAATAAATCCCCCAAAGAGGACAAATGAAAAAAGGAGATGCACGGTTGGGCCCAACTGGTGTGCTTTATTCAAAAGTACTAAGGAGTTCATGGATCACCTTCTTCTATCTTTCACATTCACTTTGGGAGTTTGGAAATTTGTAAGAAACTACTTGGGAATCAATTCAAATTGGCAGGGTGCATATTTCAATGATGCCTGGAAGTAGTGGTGGGAACAAAAAAAATCCAAAAAAGAATAGGGTTTACCTTCTCTTATTAATTAGGGAATTTGGATCTCAAGGAACAATGAAATATTCCAAGACAAGTCTATTATTCCTGATAGAGTTGTAGCATAGGTCACTACCACTTTCTCTCTCCTAATTGTTGCTAAGCACACACATAATCCTCATAATATAGTTGCTATAGTAGATCACTCTTACCCTTAGGAATTATTTGACAGGCCTTCCCTAGCTGGGGGTGAATGTGTTGGGAGGGTGGTGGTTGTTTTATACTTGTAGGGAAATCATTTCTCCAATCTCTAGGTTGGCCTAGGTAGAGGCTCAATAATTATTCTAAGTTACTCTTCCTCAAGCTTCTTCTTTTATTTTGCTGCTGAGAAGGGATGCCATTAGTTGTAGATTTTTGGTGACTCTATGATTGTTATAGATTGGTTTAATGAGATTTTGAGATCTCACATGCACACACTGTACCCAATACTCGAAGAGATTTTACATTTAGAATATGCTTTTGATCGGATCTCATGTTTCCATATTTATAAGGAAAGAAAATCTACTACAGACTCACTAGCTAAAGCAGTCACTTTACAGGTTTTGTGAAATTGGAAGATCATTGAGAAGATAGATGATAATGTTTCAAAATATTATCACAATTCTTTTATAGATTCCCTATATATGGAGATTTAACAAGACTCAATATAACTCTATCTATTTTTTATCCCTCTCATAAACTTCCTAGGTGACTAGGAGAATATGTATGTAATGTAGCTTTTATTTTCAATACATATTTTGCAGATGGATATATTTTATGGACATGATAAGGAATTTATTTTTTTTCTCTTAGATAGTTGTTTAACCAACTTTTGAATGCACATCAATGCAAATACATAACAATATTATTATTATTATCTATTATATTTTAATATATAGAAATTACAAAAAAATAATAAAAAAAAAATTGACAACCTCTACATATTGGATTCCATACAAATAAGAAATTACATTTCATAAAAGATATCTTTATTTTACATTATGGTGGGTCTCTAGTATTTATACTCTGCAAAAATTAGGGTTGTGGTCAGTGGCCTTTGTTTATTTCGAAATTTTACTTCAATTATTGATTTAAAACATAAACAATATCTTCATATTGGGAATTGGTCTTGCTACACACCATTTTGTGGGAAATATCCCTAGGAGAAAAAATTTCTCCAAGATGGTCATTAGCCAACGACCCCTTGCAGCCATCAACTAGCTCATTGTTCCATTTCTCCAGCATTTAAGCCAGCCATGTGGTCCCTCACCCATTTGTTATGATCGTATATTTGGAGGTGGGCGTCCCGAACCTAAAGGTATGCCTCGTCTTGAGTAATTGAGTATTGTAGTTTGCTTATCATGGATACTTCTAGGCATGGATTAATGAGGGGATTTGGTGGAAAGAGTGGACTAGGTCTGTGCTCTTGTCCCCTAGACCTATGTTGGATGTTAACCTTGGACCTTAGTCCCGTGGGATCTCTTTTACTTACCTTTGGGCTTTAGGGATGGTGCTACATGAGAAACCCTAATATCGGTTGCATGGTCTCACTCCCTCAACCACAAATAACACTCCAATTCCACTCATTATAACCCCATTCATCATTTCTGCCACATGGGTCCACATTCATCCACTAGGTCCACATAGGGTTCGCCTTCCCCTTCCCCTTGCCCACACCTTGGGTCGGGCCTGGAATCATGCCCTCGAGGTTGATATAGCTGAAAAGAAAATTAAAAGGATAAGTAGCCACATTTAATAGGAAGATGTACTAAAAAATACAAAATATGGTCGGGACAAATACATTTAGCACATGGGCAAAATCCAATACATGAGCTCTACCCCATCATCATGGCCATCACCTTGGTTCCTATATGCCCTAGATGAGCCTCTTTTATCATTCAGGAACCCATGATTATCCCAACCCCTGATGAGAAATAAATTGCCCTACCTTAAAGGGGGCATCCACTCATATATCTTACACATCATGCTCTTATCCCTTGATCCTAAGCAATCAATTAAAGAAAAAATAAAAAAGATAAAAGGCATATAAAGAAGGGTGGAAAAATCAAGGTCGGGGCACCTCATGTACCATAATTTCTCCCTCCTCTAAATTATATACCTTAGTGTGGGCTTCCATTCATTAGCTACCCTTGTACCCCAACATGTGGCCCATGGTTGCTACTTTCACTCCCTACTCCGCTCATCTCTTTATCACATGCCACCGCCCTTTAAAGGATGTACCTTGGACATACTATCCCCTTTAAAAGTAGAAACCACCTAATAGGATACTTGGTTAACCCCATTTGGAGCTTAGAGACGTTAGCACATGCCCAAGCCCACTATGGAAGGGCATGCCATTATTGTAATGGAAGGCCAGGGGACTCATCGGATCTTATACAAGATTAAGATGGTCCCCATTTTGGTTTGGTCTCCCTATATGTGGTCCTAACCCTCCAAATGGATACATTGGCACATTTAGGGTGTTTGTTGAGAGCCATGAGCCTCCACAATAGTAGACAACACTCCATGGATCCTTGGAGATGCTCAAATATTTCTCGAGATTCACCTTTTGCACAAGGAAGATGCACCTAATTCACCATGTTGAGTCAACCCCACAATTTTACCTACACTTGGAAAATGAACCAGGACTTGTATGTTGATGTGGTATCACTTATGCCATCATCTGAGCCCTTATATATGGTTTACAGGCATCTTCAACCTACTTGGAAACCCATGAGGTCACTTGTGTGCCCCCACACCCATTAGAAGTACAATGTGTTTATTATTTGGAGAACAAGGGGACAACTTCTTATCCACTACTTTTGAGAGTCCTATACATCATTGTGGCACTTATGGACTTCATAAAGCTTCTAAAAAGGCCCAACAACATGTATTGTTGATCATTCAACCTCTTGAGAGGCTTATTATTTTATTTATGAGCTAGTTTAGTGGGCTTGTCACCAAAAGTTAGTTATTTGTACATTATTTTAATTTTAGGGGCTAATGTAGGCCCAAGTATCTAAATCAAAATCATTAGCAATGTATAAATAGAAGTGATGATGATTCATTTTAGCATCATCTCTTGGTTTGGACTTGTATCTCTCTAGAGATTTTCGTTATTCCTGCTTGGTGGATAAAATTTTGGAGCATGGATGAATTTTGATGTTTGGATTACCTTTTCCTGTCTTCGAGCTTCTTGATTAGAAATTTCTTTATGGTTGGATATATTCTCTTACAGGTAAGTACAAAATTTAATGCTATTCTTACTTTTACTTTGTCACATGCATTGATGATGGGATTTTCTCTATACTAGGGCTAATTGTTGCATGTATTTACTACAAAATTGTCGAATTTTGTTTCTAAATAGCATCTCTTTATGTATGGGCAATGTATGTTGAATGCATTTTCCTATGGATAATTCTACGGTTAAATTTGTCTTGATAATCCATCTCATTTTGCAAAACAAAGTATAAAAGCTCTTAATGTCACTCTCCTTTTCCCTAATTCTAAGTGAAGTTGTCCTTGAAGCCTCCTTGACCTAGAAATGAAGTCCATTCTCATTATTCTTCTTAACTCCAATCTCCCCAAAGGATTAGGCACAGGTCTACCATAAGGTGATCATTTTAAGAACCATTTTTCTTCACCTCTTCTTATTTATTCTAGGTCTAGCCACGCTAGGCTCCTAGGGCATCACTTTCACAACAAATCACCCATATAAAAACTTTGATCTCTTGGCCTCTTCTGCTTTGATGTGTATCCTAGGTCCCCTCTAAATCTGAGGAGATTCTGAAGGTATGATTGTGAGATATCCCAAGCCCTAGCCTTGAGTCCAATTTTTTCTCTAGGTTTTCCTAGGTTATTACCTCATAGGGATCATTTTATCACCTTTAAGTAAAGATTCTTTCTTTTATCCCCTTCTTTTCCTCGTTTAGGTCAAAATCATCATTGGTTGCTAAACCCCTCCTCTTGACCTACACTAGGATCCATTAGGGGAATTTTGAGGTCTAAAATGGGCCTCCTAAGAAAAATGTACAACAAAAATAAACTTTATAATAACTAATAGGATTCAAGATGATTATGTCAACCATGGGGGATGATTCACCACTTTTGGAGTAAAAAGGTAAAAAAATAATAAAATAATAAAACTACTTTTTCAACCCTTATTTTCAACTTATCTCCCTAAGGTTTTACTCAAATTTTGAGCGAGAGAACTCATTGGATGAAAAATTTAATTCTTCATCCAAAGAGTACCCATGTTTCATACTTTCGATAGACCTTGCTACACGAAAAATGAAAAATACATGAAAAACATGATTGCAATCATGTTTTTCATGTATTTCTGAGTTTTCGTGTAGCAGGGTCCATCAAATGTATGCAACATGGGTAATCCTTGGATTAGGAATCAAATTATACATCCAATGAGTGTTTTCGCTCAAAATTTGAGTAAACCCATAGGGAGATAAGTTGAAAATATGAGTTGAAAAAATAGTTTTTTCTTTTTTTCCCTCTAAAATTTGATGATGTCATCTAATCTTATTTTATTATTTCCACTATTATTTTATAATTTCCTTAGGAGGCCCATTTGAGACCTCAAAAATCCCCTAATGCACTTGGTCTCGTGTGGTACCATAACTTATCAAAGTCAACTCTTCAAAAACCACCTAGGAAACCAAGTTCCACAAGGATTTTAGGGTTTAGGAAGCTCCTTTACAAGTGACATTCCCTAAGCCAAGCCCTCAAATCCATATTCCCCTATCCTATAGAACCTTGCACCTTGCTTAAAACGAAAGCAAGCCCCACTCTTGAGTCTCTCCTAGGAAGGGATCATCGAGATCACTTCACATCCATCTTAGTTGATCTATCCTTCATAAGTGATTCTCTATATATCAAGTCTCCTCCCATCGATGAAATTTCTTAAAGAGTAGGAACCTTTAGCTGTGGTGACAATGGCCTTTAGCTTCATTGTTTCTCTTGACTGAACAAGTGCCCCTCTAGGAGCCTCTACTAGTTTGAGCAGTAACAGATCTCAAGCACTTTGTTTCTTCTTCTCCCCCTAGTTATCTTTGTTTCGGAGAGGATATTATACCATTAGGGCTTACCCATTCATAACAACACTTTCCATGTGAGAATTGGGTTGTTGTTAAACCTCCCCTATTTAACTGGAAATATTAGCCCATCAGTGTGTTGTGAGGTTTTCCTAAGCATTCACTTTGGAGGTTCTAACATAGTAGTTTGTTTTCTCTTATAAACCAAGTCCACTTTTAGGCTGAGAAGCACACAAGTTGTGAGGATTTTCACATACTTGATCCTCCTCTCATTTCTTGTTCAATATTCATTCATCATGTCTAGTAAGCCTAAAAACAAAATTGTGGTATCTGTAAAATCAGAGAAGTTCAATGACCCTAATCATGATCATCCCAATGCTTGTCACATGCCTTCCACATCTAGAAAGAAAAGAAAAATCTATTCTTACCTACTCCATTATTCCCTAGAACAAAACTACTATTGGCATAGCCCCAAACTCAGAAGTAATTGTTCATTAAATAATGAATCCATACAGGTGAGGATAGTTTTAGATCTGGAGAATATCTATTGACGCATCCCGTGATGATGGACTCACTTGGTAGTCTGAAACGTTGGGTTCACAAAACTATATAACAGGTCATTCCTCCTCTATCTAAAAGTAATTGTTCAGTTACTTAGAATTCCAACTTCAGAGGTTTACAATACTATGACATAATACAAAATTGACTAAAACATATGCTGACCAATAGTGTCCTCAGATTTAGAAATTTCTCTCTCAAATTAGGGTCATTGGGAAAAGAAAAAAGAGACAATTCAAGTGACCTAGAACTATATGATTCCCTCTTCCATGTCCATGTAGATCCCCAAATAACCAACGGAAAATAAACAATTTTCAAGTTTGCAAATACATTTTGTAGATGAGTGGACCATCTAAGATCTATTTGTGGGAAATATTAAGAGAGCACAATTTACAGATGGGTGGACCATATGAGATACATTTGTGGGAAATATTAAAAGAGCACAATTTCAGATTCATGAAAACAATATTGATGAACTGATTCAAAAACTTCATACATATGGACAGATACTTAAACAAGATGTCGATCTAAATGAGGCCACATATCCATCTAAAATAATACAACATAATATCACATCTAACATGGGTGAAAAGGAAACAAGTAAAAATGGATACAATGTGTAAAATGTGATTTCATTCTTGATTTGTTAACAAACCCATGCTTTCTATGCCAATTTCAAATTCAAGCCCCAATCTCTAATAATATGAGATAAGGCAAGCATCCTAGCCTGGGCTAGTGACAAATCTATACAATGTAATGCTTCACCATCTTCAATAGCAAACAACCATAAAGATGGACATGGAAGAACTGAGATAACCTGTTTGAATAATGATAATTATGTCTTTTTTTTTTAAATATGAAAATCCAGAGTAGGTGGTCTTTATGCTTTGCTACTTAAGGGTTGTGAAAACACAAATTCGGGAAAGATGTGAGATGAGAATACTAGTGGACTTGGCCTACATTTAAAAGATTAAAAATTAGAGCCGAAAATGTTCCCAATGATAAAGATACTATAATTTAATTGACAATATCTCAATGTAAGACACAATAAATGCCCATTGCTTTTCATCAATAATACTTGTCAGTGTCAATATTAATGTGCCAAGATTAAACTTAGAAGGTAGAGAATCACAATATATTTCTTTATTTATGATGCATTCCTTTTAGCATAATCAAACAAGGTCTTTAACTTCAACATAGGCCTCATGATTTGTAAGGGTCAAGGAAGCAGTATTGCACTAAGATTTCATTGTAGCATGGTGCTTTCCTTTTCTTGATATTTTTCTATATTTCAACAGTTGTCAAAGAAGCATTAATTAGTGTTATATGTTATTTCCTTATCATGTTTCCTTTGCAACATCTATTGCAATTTCTAGATTATATTTGTTCAATCAAGATGGGTAGAAGTAGAATACCAACCATTGGAAAAAATATTTGTTTAATGCAACACTAATTCAAACATATAAGATCGAACTTAGACAATTACTGTGTGTTGAATGCAATGTTGACTAGAAGAAACAAGAAGCAATGAGCTTGTGTGGTCTGAATATCAGAATCATAAAAGTAAAACACATTTAACCAAAAGAAATTTATTTCTTAAAGCTTCAAAGGGTAGGACAAATGTATCAAGGCCCAAAGAAAGATTAAGATATAACCATTTTCTATTTTGAATTCATGTTTAACTTACAATCATGTTTTTCTTCGGGTATCAATAATAGCTTGAATATATTTCATGTTATAATCATGCATGCACTTAAATAAGGTTTGTTTTTCTGGAATCCAAAAAATTGGTTTTCTTCCTCCACTCACCCACTCTAGCTGTAGCATAAAAGAGGTGGTGAGATTCAACATAAATGCTTCCCAAAAAATATTAGTAGCAACACCTTTAATAATATTTTCTTCACTAATCTACCTGTGTGCATCAAATATATTCACCATAAACCATGGTAGTGAACACTGAAAACAAAGTTCTCAAATTAACCCAAATTATATCATCAGTACATGCTTCACAAGATATTAAAATCTAGTTCCAGTGCTTCTTAAGTCAAACCCATATTATTATACATCATAAAATAGAACATATATTAGCTCAAAGCATACATTATATTCAAATCCTTCTCAAAATATTTTGAAGTAAAAAAAAACTACAATGTGACAGTTTACAGTCAATGAATCAACTGTCCCATGTGAACTCATAAAAATGTAGGTTGGCAGTGACGTCATGATTATGAAACTTGGTATATTCTTTGTATATACAACATAATTTGGTGCATTTTAGGGCTGACAAGACATTTAGAGAAAATATCAAGTCCAACATATGTAATCTAAACTCACAATATATAAAAGGTCTATCTAGAGATTCACATTAATTACTAACTCAGAAGATACTCCAAATGCACAAAATATCAAGAGAAGCTCAAATATCAAGAAATTGCTCCAAAGAAAGATGAACAAAGAATTGACTTCCTACTAGTGCAAAGAGATTGATCACTTTTAATGTGCCCTGGATTGATTGAACTTGTGGCAACAATCTTTGAGTCCTTGGTGATATAGAATTTGGTTTCCCATTAATGTCTCCTTATTATAAGAGTTCCCTTCTCTTGAACATGTCAATTTAACCTTGGAGAATGACCACGAAGCTTTGCTTTTGCCAACTCAGTAGCAGTCATGTAACTTGGAATTGATGGAGTTCCTTGAAAGGCATGTTCAGTATGCTCAGTTTTAGCACATCCAAATGAACTGCATCTTCTAGTAGGACTTATGCTCTACCACAGGAGTATCTACCTCACTCTTGGAGGTTAGGTCTACACTATCATGCTTGGTGGGTTGAAATTCTCCATTTTTGAAGTTATCCTTTGCTGCAACGGGGCATCCTCTGTTGAAATGCATTCAGTTGGACTTGTTGATTGCGGAACTGGAGATATGTCTTGAACAACTGGAACTGTCTCATTCAAAAATACATGTTGAACCGATTCATCATTTCTAGTTATATTCATAGAGGCTCATGTTGTACATTCCATGTTGAGTTGATCAAAAATAGTATCCAAAGTCATCTTTGAAACCTTTCTCATGTTGTGCTTGGACATCTGAGGTTCCAGATGATGTGATACTGAATCCATTATTGAATTTTAAACGTTTCTCACTTGCGCTTAATTTTCTCAACCTCTACCTCTAATGACACAATCCATCCCTGGAGCTAAAATTTTTCTCAAGATGCATTTAACCTTATCCATTTCTACCTCTGGTTGCTTCGACATAGACTCCACCATTGGATGTGGTATCTTACTCAAGTTACTCTTAACGAGTGTCGAGTTTAACCCCCTTCTAAAACTCCCTTTAGGTTTCTCAGTTTCGATCTCATGGTTGATCAAAGACAAAATCTACTGTTGATTTCAACACCTTTCTCAACCCACACTTTGGTTTCTCAAATTCCATATCAAGTTGATATGAAATATGCTCATGAATTGAATGGGGGGTACCTTTCTCAGACCGCAAATTGGCCTTCCTACCTCACCTTAGTTCAGGGTACACTCTCTCTTATGTTCTTAGAAGATTTGAGCTATTACATGTTTTCCCACATGACTCGAAGGTTGAGTACACATCCAACGTTCCAACGAGACCCATCCAGAATTGGAATCATCAGAATCACAATGAATTCGTAGAGACTTGGCCATGGGTGCATACTCTATAGTCTTTATCATTAAAGTATCAAATAATATTAATATCATTTCAATGCAATTGAATGATATTAGAGCAAAGAAAATAAATAATAAAAGCAAGTGAATTGTCTTGAACTACTAATGCAAATCTAAGGTTCAATTGACGACCAAATGCATTTGCTAACAACTGGTTAGTTCGTGAAGTACTACTGACCATAAATTTTTTACAGTGAAAAGATTATCGAATGTTCACACCTCATCTGTTGCCACAATTGTTCCACTACTTCCATCCTAGTGCAGTTTGGGGGCATCGTGTGGCATTATACAGACTACTGCAGGTGCATAGCTATAAAATATCGAGCATCTAAGTAATAAAACATCACAAGTGCCACAATTGTTCCACTACTTCCATCCCAGTGCAGTTTGGGGCATCACGTGGCGTTATAAAGACTATTGTGGGTGCATAGCTATAAAATATCAAGCATTCAGTAATAAAACATCACAAGTCTTTCTTATTTCAGGATACTGCATAATAATTACAATATCAAACAATTGCATCCTAATAAACATAAATCATTAAAATGAAAAAGTTTATTGGAGAATAAAATACACTATTCACAACAACTTTTAGTTTCTTCATATTCAAATCTGCACATCGCATGACACTGGTGATTTTCATTTATCAAACACAATCCCTGGCTGTTACAAAGACTGTAGTCCCCGGCTCAAGCAGAATTCTTTCTCTGCCACGCTGGAGGCCATGGCAGCTACAAGAAGACCCTGAGGGCCTACATTTTATCAAGACCAACCTAGCACCTGGTGATTTCCCATTAGCATTTGCATACTTGCCTAACATACCTGACTTGGTCTTCATTTTTTATGGCTCTGCATCACTCATATAATTGTTCCAATTGAATTTGATGTGCCACCGGTAAGTTATCAGATATTTGAATTATTTCAAATCTGTCGATGATTAAATTAGAGCAACCCTCCACATCAAGATACTTGAGCTTCTTTAAATTCCTAAAGCTATTTGGAAGCCTCTCCAAATTATGGCAGCCTGAGACATCGATGTGTTGGAGGTTACTTAAATTAACCAAGGACTTCGGCAGCCTTTCCAAATCGTGGCAATTTGAGAGATTGATATACTTGAGGTTCATCAAATCACCAAAGGTAGTCGGCAAGTCCTCTAAATTGTGGCGGCCCTGCATATCACTGTGTTAGAGATATCTCAATTCACCAAAGGAATCGGGTAGCCTTTGCAGATCGTGGCAACCTGAGAGATTGATATGTCGGAGGTCCCTCAAATCACCAAAGGAATTTGGTATCCTCTCTAAATTATGACAGCCCCGCATATCGATGTGTTGGAGGTGCCTTAAACCACAAATGGAATCCGATATCCTCGCCAAATCGTGGCAATCTGATAGATTGATGTGTCAGAGTTGCGATAAAAATCCAAAACTCGGCAGCATCTCCAAATTGCGGCAGAATGAAAGATCAATATGTTGGAGCCCACTGAAAAGAGCAAAGAATTCTGGCAGTGACTTCATTTTTGAATATTCTGTTAACACCAAGTCTGTCAACGATTGCAAAAGACAAAATTTTTCTGGCAATTTAGTCAGATTAACCTGTCCAGATACCAACTTGCCGACGACAAAGCATTCTAGGTGCTTCACCCGCCCTTTGGATCTTGGAAGGTTGGAGAGAGGAGCATTATTCTCTAACTCCCTCAACTGCAAAGGTGCCTGCAAAAATGTTCACCCAATGTTTCAATTATAAATACATAGTAATACCGACACTATGTAAAACTCTTTCTTATCCTTCTCACACCGTCTAGTGCCATAATAGTGATAAATACACAAACATTGTTGGGAATTTCTGATAATTCCAGAACACATAAACAGAGAATAATTCTTTGTTTTTAACACAGGAAACAAATTTTTTTCACACACCAAAAAAAACTTTTTCATTCATTAACAAGACTGTTGTTACAAAATTCTTCCTCCAACGGAGGGATTACACCAAGCCTGCTTCAAAGGCAGTCCCAAAAGAAATTTCACTCTGTCTCTCCTAGAAAATACACTGCTCTATTCTTTCTTACTTTGCACTGTTGTGCATTACTAAAACACTCTGTCTCTGCTTGCAAATTTACACTGATGTGCGTAAAAACCTTTTTTTTCATTCACGCTACTGCGTATTACCCTTTTGCATTACATATTCAACAAAAAACAAAAAACATTAAATTTACCTTTTACTTGTCCCGTAAAAAAGGAACTACTCCCGTGAATAAAACAAAACAATAAAATTAAATTCTTTACCTACATTCAACAACCGTAATGAATTATATTAATTACATTCAACATGGCGATTTTTTTTTGTTTTAACTGTAGATTACGGTTGTTTGCAATATCGCACGGAAGATCCATGGACATGCAGCAATGAAGTACCCTCAAAAATTTCAGAATAGATTGCATTAAATTCTCATGAGCTACCATAACTGTTGATTTGGCCCACATTAATCGGACGATTATCGCAATTACCCGGAGGTCCCTTTTTACCAAACTTTACCCGCCGAGGAAAGTTGTTTTGAAAACTGCTCACGCCACGTGTCAGCCTATGGGTGTGATCACTGCCCTTGGAGAAATACTATCGTTCAGCAAAAAGCAGTGCAGGGAACTTTGGCGGTTTTGACCTGCAGTTGAAATTAGTATTTCAACACTCCCCTTTAATTTCAACTGCTGGGTTATCAGTCATACCCAGACATTTCCTCAAAAACTCAAAACTTTTCTGCCCCAATGGTTTGGTCAGAATATCTGCAACCTGCTCCTGAGTTCTGCAGTGTTCTAAGACAACTTCTCCATTGTTTACCAATTCCTTGATGTAATGAAACTTTGTGTCAATGTGTTTCGTTCTCTTATGAAACACAAAATTCTTGGATAATGCAATAGCTGAGCTATTGTCACAAAAAATCACAGTTCCTTTTGCTTACTCTTGGCATAAACTCCTTAACATCCTTCTCATACAAATTGCTTGACACGCTGCTGCTGTAGCTGCCACATATTCTGCCTCTGCTGTAGACAATGCTACAATAGGCTGTTTTTTAGAAGCCCATGAAATAGCTCCTGAACCCATGTGAAAAA
>APFE031300252.1:140533-203078 GCA_000404065.3 Pinus taeda
ATTAATAATAATAATAATAATAATTTAAAATAACCCATAGGGAGTAAGTGTTCTATTAAGACACTCTATACTGCAAAGGTCACCATTCAACTCCATGGGAAAAAATCCAGGGATGTTAAGGGTTGTTGTAGCATATGCTTGGTGTTATCCTGAGGTGATTTTGATGACTTAGATGCACCAGGGTAGTGGCTATTCATGCCACATGTTAGGTGATGGGACCAACCCGTTAACGAAAAGACTAAAGTTAATTAAACAATAATTAATGTTTCAGATTAGGTCAAAGCAATCATCGTTAACATTAAACAGTTGATTAGCGCAGATATTTTGGTTTTGGATTGATGGCGTAGTTATTGTTGGTACGTTGGTAGGTGTGAGGGGACACCTGTCCTCACCTCGGTCTTCACCCCGCGCGCTTTGACTATACTCCTCCTTCCCGCTTTTCACTTGTCACTTTGATGTTTGGTTTTTGGCTCTGCTTGCAGTGAGGGTTTGTCTGCAACTGTGTTAAGTTCTATAATGATGCTTTGTCCAATCCTAGTTGTGGATTCCTCTGCCTAGTTATTACTCTTCTCCATGGACGTTGCTATCTCTGTTATTCTCTTAACTTTCTCTGTGTGATTTACTCTGGTTGCATTTCTGGCTAATATGTTGTTGACTTCCCATGGCTTTCAGGTTGCGGTCACAATAGACCCCTGTGCTTGGCTTCGACAGATTCTGGCAAGGTAAGTCTTCTCCTTCCTTGCTATAGCTATTTGCTCAGTTTTACTGTGATGCTAAGGGTGGCCGCTCCTTATGAGCAGGGCTCCCTCTTGTGTCTGCGACCCAGTTTCGAGTTCGTTCTGCCGGCGCTATCTATCCTTCTGGTAAGTTAAGTTAACACCCTTTCCTCCACTGCTTGTTATTAGTTCTTGCAACTTATTTCTGGAACACAAACATTAATATCTCTCTGTTGTATCTTCTGCAGGTTGGGGTTTGGCTCTAGGTTGTGTCGCTGCTTGGATTCTGTCAGTGAAACCGGTAGGGTCGTTCTCTATTATAGTCTTTTCGTTTATAATCTTCCTTCTCCGGGTGCTTCGCTGGTATAGTCTGCTATTAGGTTAGGAGAATGAGAGGGTTGGCTCCTCTGTCTGTTATTTCACATCCAATGACCTTCGATTGCAAATTGTAAATAATTTCTTTCTTTCGGCAGTACTGTAGTTATACAGGGTTTCAAACCCTATCTTCACCATTTGTTATTGTTTGAGGAGGAGGTCATTCCAGTTTGTTGTTGCTGGTCTTACGCTCTTGAAAAGTTTATTTATTTTTGTATGCCAACATTAAATTGTATATAATGGAAAAGAAAGTATTCAGTGACACATGGGTTACCTCTATCATGAAGGAATTCTATAGGGTTTGAGTTCTGCTAGCTCGCTTCTATAGTTGTTGCTTGCGCCGTGTATCTAGAACTTATACTGTTTGCTCAGATTACGTAACTTTATTCTCCTATTAATGCTATTCTCCTTATTCTCGTCGTTTGAAATTAAGAACACGTAACTTTATTCTCCTATTAATGTTATTCTCCTTATTCTCGTCGTTTGAAATTAAGAACTTTGCCTCTGCCTGTTAGAAAAGATTTCTAGGAAATAAAGGACCGCATTTCTTTGTTTAATTGTCATACACAGTAATTAATGGGAAAAGAAATTGAAACGAAATGTTGCTTGTTACAAATGGACTCAGATACTCAAGGTTTTGATAATTATTTTCTTTTGTATTCTATTCCTGTTCTCGTCAATTGAACTCTTAAAAAATGTATTACATTGGCTTTTGTATTGTTTGCCCACAGTTACCTGAACTGTTCACAGTTATTATTCAGTTGCTTTTTCAGTTACGTAATCGATAACTATTTCGGGTCTTCTTGTGTTGTATGCTATACAATTTATATATTTTTTTTAAATGAAGAAAACAACTGTAAGATGAATTAACAAAAAAGACAGATAGTGTGTCGGTAACGACCCTAAACTAACTGTACTATTCCTAGATACCCCTTAACTAATAATGAAATTAAAAAAAACAAGTTCCCACACACTGTTTTGATCAACAAACATAAAGAAAACCAAATGATGATAAACCTCTCCTCATTTTCTCAGACCAACATCCAGTCATGGTGCCCTTAGTTAGATGCTCCTACATCAAGCTCCTGAGATAAGAAAGATTCATAACTCCCGTCCATAAACTTCTTGACTAAATAGCCTACCTACTGTATTTGTTTGGCGTTAAACCATGAACTGTCCTCAAGTGCACCACGTTTTCACGCGTACATTGAATTGAATAGCAAAGCACATGGCCTACATTAAAATTGGGAAAAAATGGTGGACCTTGTAGCTTTCACCCGTCTAAGAATACAAAGCATATGTGCTACAATTGGGATCCAACACATACACATTATTTCGCAGGGCCAACTATATGGGGTCTTCAACTTGAAGAAGCATCCAAATAAGAAAAACATATACCTCCTTTTCAATTATAGCTTTCACCTACGCACAGTGATATAATGCATATATATCAAACAATTCTGCCAGATTGATCCATCATTCAAAGGAGCTGAGAGATGTACCCAAAGAAAAAAAAAGGGGACCCATGGCAGCCAAGATGCTCAAACAAAACAGAAATACTAAAAAATATTGAACGTCGAAAGCAGCTTCCTTTATGAAATATTAAATTAACAATTATTTTAAAGTTAATTAGTAGTAGAATGTAGTTCGAATACTTAATGGACTAATTTTATTGGTTTAAATAAACCATGTTTACTTTGTGATGGACTAATTTAATTGGTTTAAATAAAAAATGTTTACTTTGTGATGGACTAATTTAATTGATTTAAATAAAAAATGTTTACTTTGTAACTAATTTATAGGGCAAAAAATTAGGATGGTAAAGATTTGTAATTAATATTTATCAAAAGAAATTATAATAAAAAAAATTCATGATGTAATTAATGCTTTAAAAGAAGTGTGTGATCTAATTAATGTTTTAAAAGAAGTGTAAAATAAACCTTATTAATGTGTAATGTGATGGATGGGGAAATTTTGAAGGTGTTTATCAAAAAATGATATTATCGCTCATTTAATTAGATGAATTGTCAATATTAATTCAAAAACCTTTTTTTATAAATTTTAATATATTTATTTTTAAATTGATAATATTAATTAAAATATAATAAAATTTGAATATTTGTTTTAATATAAAGGTTATAAATTTAATATTAATTTTAATAAATAATTTTTACTTATAAATATTAAAATATAGATAAATCATTTTATATCTTATAAAGTATCTATTAAAGATTTGATCTCTCAATTTGGTACATCTAGAGTTTAATGATCCCTTAATAGTCTAACACATAAATTAAAAATAAATAATAACTTAAAATATATTTTTATTGTTTTCCCTTTGAAATTAATTTTATTTTAACATAGATTTATTTTAGTTTATTTGAAAAAGTAAAAATGTTTACGTAACATTACATTACAATATCTCTATCATAATGAGTTCAAAAATTGGTGCAATAAAAATTTTAATATTTCTTTTTAACATAAGATTCAAATTTTCATTATTAAACGTTAAATACCATTATTATCTTAATTTATAGTGAAATACAATATTTAAAAAAAAAACCACTAAAAAATCTATAAATAATCGTAATGACATGGAATAGATAAAACCATCATTGTAATGTAATTTTAAATTTATATAGTCCATATAATATATTAAGGAACATATCTATACAATTAAAAACAATACTTATGTGCTGTTTTTTCTTTGTAATATGTGGTTACTTATATTAAATATTGTAATATAATTGTTATTTAAAATTACATCTTTTTTTATAATTAGCATAGATCCATCTAATCCTTGATTACTAAGTTTAGAGAATCAAGATGCAACTCTTCTTTTTAAGTGCATATAATATATCAAGAAACATAACTACATTATTAAAAATAATAGTTATATATTACTTTTTTCTTTGTAATATATGGTACTTATATTAACTATTGTAATATAATTTTTATTTAAAATTACTTCTCTTTTTATAACTAGCATAAATCCATATTAATTATGGATCTACTAAGATCTTAGAGCAATTAAATCTCTAAAGATGCAAACTTCTTTTTAAGTGCAAAATCTTAAGGGAAATGTTTGCATGTCTAGAGAATTGATTCCTTTGGATGTTTCCTAATTTTTTTCATTCATACCTCCTAATGGCTATGCCTTAGTGGTATTGTTTAAGTCTAGAGCTAATGTATATTACCATGCTACTAATTATCTAGAACCTTAGAAAATTAGATATAGATTGTTCTAATTTATTTTTTTTATTTATAAATTAAACATTTCAAAAAAAAATTTCCTTGTAAAATTTAAATAATAATTAAAAATGTAGTACTAGGAGGTGTCATATGCCTAAGGAGTAGTCATTTTCTAACTCATAATATCTACCTCACATTAGCATCCTTTTTTAAGAAAATATTAATTTTCCCTCCTTAAAATTAGTTATTTACTCACACATGTGAATAAATTAACTTTTTATTTAGTTAAAAGGTTTCCTTTTTTAGTTAGAAGTTTATTTTTTTAAATAAAGAGTTTCCTCTTTTTTAGTTAAAAAGTTTCTTTCTTTTTGAACTCTAAGAGTTTCTTGGTTTTCTAAATGAAAGGGTTTTCTCTTTTTCTAGTTTTAATGTTTTTTTGGAAACTCATTACTCTTGGGTTATAAAACAAAGCTCTCTTTATTTCAAAAGAGAGTTAGTAATGGATTGGAAGAATTCTTGCTTGCATTTGTATTGCACTAGTCATTAGAAATAAAAAAAAAAGGGTTTGGGAGGCAAGTAATGGGGTAAAAGCTTTGTGTGGATACTTGATTTTAATGCATGATCTTGATTTTAATGCATGATGTAATATTACTATGTTTTAATTTGATTTCAAGCTTTGTGGATTGGAAGAATCGTCGCTTGCATTTGTATTGCACTCATCATTGGCCAAAAAGAAGGGCTTTGGAGGCAAATCATGGTGTATAATCTTTGTGTGGATACTTGATTCTAATGCATGAAGTGACATTGCTTTGTTTTAATTTGCTTTCAAGCTTTGTTTATAGGTCTTCGAAGGGATATTGTTACCCACTGATATTAGATTTCTCAATTTGATTGTGGTGAAATTTATTTGTTTTTTTTCATTTAGAAATCAAAGCGTATATGCACTTTTCGGTGATTGTCATATTTTCTAGTTTTCTTATGTAGGAAGCACCTATATTTAATAGAGTTTCTTAGCAAGCATTTGTAAACTTTATAGGCACTTCGATTTGAAGACATGGATCACTTTGAATAGATGCTTCATGAACTTCAAACTATATGAAGCAAATCCCACCATGCCCTAACAAATACTCCATTGCCCAAGGATTCCATTTACAATCTATCTTCTTCTCTTGCTTTATTATTATTATTTTTTAATATTTCCAATTACTTTATTGTAAGTTATCAATTGATTTATTTTGTAGATCCAATTCCCATTTATTTTCTGCATAAACAGTGGATAAAAGAGAGTTAAATAAACAAGCGTTAGCTAGCTCTTTCTTGTTCATTGGACTAGCTTTTCAATAAATTTTCCTTTGGAATTTTTTTTTTTTTTGGATTTTATAATAACCTTTTGGATATTCACAAAGTCATTCCAGGCCTTGAAAATCACCCATATTCCTCCATTTTTCTGAAAAAGGGACAACAAACCTTTCCCTTTATTTCAAAAGGTTGTAGAACTTCCTAACCAAACATTGTAAGCTAAAGAGAGTTAGTGGGAGTCTCCTAGGCATCCATCCACCTACTTGAGGGGATTTGTGTTACGTCTCATTTCATGGTTTAGTTTTGCTGTAGTTCTATTAAAAATAACTAACACCACAAAACATTCGTTATTTCTATATATATAGATATAGATATATATACATGATGACTAAAAGCATATTCTTCAAATAAAATCACGAACTTTTCCTTCCCAGTTCTTATTATTCTCTTAGCAATCACATGCAAATTAACATATATGCCTCTCCATTTTGCATTCACTTTAATAATTCCAAATGAAATATACCATAATAAAAGTTACCAAAAGAATTTTCCCTAAATATTCGACACCAAACTTCATTGGACGATGATTAATTTACTTTTGGTTCTAGTTTGTTCTTTAAATTTTTCGTATCATTATCTCCTTGTCAATCATAATATAAATTATATGTTTATAATGAATGTGCATTTGTGTAATCAAAATAACTCCTATAATAATTTCTGATTTCTGTTTTTCTATTATTGGAATAATGTAGAAATGATAGAGTCTAGAAATGTGATTGAGAATGATAGAGTTTAGAAACGTGATTAGGTTTTTGAGTTGTTTTCCAATTTTGTTGAGTTTTCTCGTGTTGATTTATCGTATATTGAGTTTTGTTCTTCATAGTTAGTGCTATGAGTTTTAATCCACATTATTGGTATCCAGATTGTCCGAGAGGTTGTCAATGCGTGCCTATAAATACTGATTGTCAAAAGAGTTTAATCAATTTAAAAGTATGGTTTCTTTGTAGGCATATCTATGATATTCTTTTATGATGTCAGAGCCAAGAGAGTTAAGATGTGAGAGGCTCAATTCTTGATCTGTGTTATATGAGAGCTTGTGATTGCTGTCTATGATATTCTTTTATGGTGTCAGAGCCAAGAGAGTTAAGATGTGAGAGGCTCAATTCCTGATCTGTGTTATATGAGAGCTTGTGATTGCTGTTTGTGCCTTGGTGGCTGATTTTGCATGTGGTGTTGTAGATATGAGTTATTACAGAAGTGTGCATTGTCAGATATTTATCTGAGTGGATTAGTGAATTTGCTGACAATTTTACAAGATTATGTTCTAGCGTGTGAAGTGGTGATTGATATTGTGATTGTTTGTAATTTGATCCATTTTGTTGAACCGAGGGGTGGTGTGGAAATCGTGAAATCTATTTGTAAAGGTCTCTGCATAAAATATTCATTGCAAATTGAATGAAATAGTTAAATATTTTATTCACCATTTATTCTCTTTATTGCGCTTTCGTCAAGGTCAAAGGTTTGATTTTATTTTTAAACCAAGAAAAGCCATAGAATTTGAGGTTGTTTTGTTTTATGGAGCGTAAATTGTGATTGGTTTAAAAGAGAAATAAGGAGTTAATTTTTATGATGTTTTTTATTATTAATAACTAGAGTTAAAGAATTAAATAAAAAGGTGTATTTATTCTGGAAAAGAGATTTGAAAGAAGGAGAAATAAGGCATTTGAAAAAGAAACAAGAATTATATTGGATGGTGTTGGTTGTGGTATGTTAAATATTTTTTTAGCATTGCAAAGATTTAGTTTTGATTTATTTCTTTTAATATATTTTGTGTATTTTTTTGGGGAAATTTAAAAATGTCAAATTTCTTGGATACTTATTTGAGTGAGTCCATAAAATTTAATGGAGGAAATTATGTGAATTGGGAATTCAATTTATTAACAATTCTAGAGGGTTATAGTTTGTGGTCAATTGTTAGTGGTGATGAGCCCAAACCCGCTAGTGCAACCTTTGTTCCAGATTGGGAAAAACGAGAAACAAAATCAAAGGTATTGTTGTGATTGTTTGTAAAGAACAACATTATTCCTCATATCAGAGTTTGTAAAAAAATCCAAAGAAACATGGTATGTGTTAGCACTCTATAATTTCTTTTAGGTTGAGAAAGGTTTACAAAGGTAACCGCATACCACTTTTAGGCTAGAATCTAGCCCTTCTGGCCTTGGAGAGGACTCCCTTTGTCTATAATTTTGAATTATTCACATGTTAGGCTAGGTATGGTGCTCAGTAGGATGTAGGTTTAAAGGTTTGCTAGCAAGAAAGAAGACAAATCCATTGGGCATGGAGTCATGTCAGGTTGATTGTTTTCCCAGTGATAGGATGAAAAGAGAAGGGGTCTTCTACAGGGGAAATGTAGGTAGTCTCGGTGGTGAAACCAATTTAGTTTGTTCTAGGTGGGTGAGCATAAGAAAAGTGAAAACAACAGATAGACCATAAAAATTGTGGATGAATTCTAAATGATGTTTCAAGAGAAAACATGGAGTTTTTGAAAACTATATCAGAGCATTATTAAAATGTATTCTGAAACAATATTGGTTTAAACCAAACTTGAAGACATACATTCAAGATCTGGAAATAAAATGAGACAAACTTACAACATGAAAGAAGCACGACACCATCAAGGGTTGACATTGGAATCCCTTCAAAAATTGACCTCTATCATTCATTCACTGGAAAATATTTAGAAAAATACAATTCACACAAAGTTTGTCTTCTAAAACTTGTCCAACCATTTTCTCCTTTACAATAATATAATAAATAGGCCAAAATTAGTCACTTACCACATCTATGGGTCGAATTCCTCATTAGGATTTCAGTTTCTAACTTCTACAGTGAAAATAGAACTAATTGCTAAAGACTAGGAACTACATAACTAGATTTTTCTAATTCACATTAATTTCTCATCCTCAAAACAAGATTGTGAATTACTGAATGCTTTATTACAATTAATAGAACCATAAAAAAATCACATCAAATTTGACTAAGTAAACTCGCCCAAAAAGAAGTCTGTTTGGAAGCGTAGCGCCAAAAACGCAACACGTTTGCCAGTTTCACAACAACTTCCACAACAGAATGTATGTTGCAAATATATCCCAAATGTTGCATCCAATTAAGTTGAAATTTTGACATCAAGTTACTATAATCATACTTCATCTCCACAAAACGTTTTAGCCAAATCCGACTCTTGGATCTCAAGAAAATAAAAAATGGTTTTAGGTGATAGTAGCTTGTTTATCGGCTGTGGGGGAAAGCGCAGAACAAGGGTTTGGACCAACAAGGGATTATTGCTGGTAGCCATGGAGGGTTGAGGAGGGGGGAGTTCTACTCCCTCCTACATCCATGTAGTGGCAAACAGAAGCAAGGAAGCGGGTTAGAATTGCTTTAAAAAACCAATGGAGGCAAAAACGAAGAGGATCAACATAGAAAAGTCGGAAAACATCAGTTCTCATGAGCATGAAGAGAATCATGAGGAAGTTAGAGGAGAGAAGAGAATAGAAGGTAGCAGTCAAAGAGCTGAGCACTGGAGTGTGGCAAGACTCTGTAAACCTAGGTCAACCATTAAACCCTGGGTTGTTTTAAATAATTTGATGCTACAGGAGCACAGGGATCATATGGCGGCATACACAGTTATATGTAAATTTATGGAGATATGGCCAATGGAGAAGGCTTTGCAAGTTTGGATAAGAAACCAATGGAAACCTAAGGGTGAAATAACCCTCCACCTTGGGTCCAAGGGTTTCTTCACAGTGGTATTCACAAACCTAGAGGACAAAGACAAAGTGTTCGAAGGAGGACCATACTTTTATGCTGCGGTTGGCCTCTACATGCGACCATGGGTGATGAATTTTGTCCCGAAATGAGAAACATTATGATGGTACCACCCTTTGAAAACTTCATGATTCGATTAAATGATTAACACAATAATTAGTGTGGTGATTAAGTGGATAATACTCCCGACGGATTAGTGGTAGATATTTTGGTTGTTGTATTTATTGTTTGGTACTTGGCATTTACTATGAAGGAACACATGTCCTTGTCTCGAGATATGTGATCCCGCCTTTGGTTTACTCCCTCATTCCTCGTTCACTTGGCATTCTGGCCATTCTCTGTTGTCCGAGAGGGTTTCTCGACTGTTCTGTGGTGACTGTGGTAGTTTTGGTTCGATGGCACCCTAGTTTTGGTCTCTGCTCCAGCCACTGGTTCTATTGGTGGTCTATTATTTGGTTGTTCTGATTTCTGGTTCTCGTGAATGCTTCCCGTGGTCACTGTTTCATATATGCTATTGTTTTTGTGCTGCTGGTTTTATTCACCGAATTGCTATGTTGTTTAACTGTTGCTTAACTATAAATATTCTAGGTTGCCTCCATCAAGGCTCTCGATGTTCAGTCTCAGCTTCTCTGCAGACGATGGTAAGTCCTCTCTCTGTGATTTTCTTACCCTATCATATTTTCGGTGGTACTAAGGAACTTTCTCCTGTGTGAGCAGAGTACCCTTGGTGGTTGGTGACTGGTCAAGGCTCCGTTTCAGTCCAACACTGCCTTCTAGGTATTGGCAAACCCTCACTCCATTCTATCTTTTGTTTTAAAGCTTCCACACTCTCAGGTTTATAATGACTTTGATGATGGCTTTTGCAGGTGGCTCGTCGGCACTTTGGTGGTGGTCTAAGGCTCTGTTCCTCAGTTCGGAAGTCAGCTAACCCAAACGGGTAGGGTCTTGTCCTGCTTTAACTTGTTTACACCTAGGGTCTTTTTGTTTTAGTTGAGCTTTGGCTCCCATCTCCGCTGTATTGATAGGTCACCTTTGTTGATGGGTTTTTGGGCATGAAACCCTTTGTCAGTAGTGATCTTGACACTTGTAGACTGGCTTGTCTTGATAATGTTGTTGGGGTTTCTTTGAGACCGACTTATTTATTGAAGCATACGATGTAATTTATTCATGGAGTTTTGTTTTATTATTATGTATATTTGTATAAACGCTACTGTGTGCTATTTCATGAAAGGAAAAAAATTTACAGTATTCTGGTGGAATTGTTACCTGATGGTTTTTAGGATGGTCTTGTGCTTGCGTAGAACCCTCTGGTTATTCTAGTTACTAGGCCTGTAGCATTTCTGAAAGCTTTCTTTCTTGTTTCTTTCCTTTAGCTCTTGGTTGTGACCTCCTTTATGGATTTGATGCATTCACATCCACCTGTTCATGGTTTCATCGACTTTGTCACTCTTCTGATGCCTGTAATGGAACAGTGTTTCACCAAACCCTAACGCTATATTTCTTTGATGCATTCAAGATTGTTTTGTAACGAGAAAAATAAATAAATGAACAAAAATATTTTCAGTTGTGAATAGACACGGATGATCTTGAGAAATTCATGTATATATTTGTATTTCATTTCTTTTGCTCTTATTCGAAAATCAACCCCTCAATGTCTCATTTTCCTTCTTTTGTATGAGTTATTGAATAGTTTGAGTAACTGCCAACAGTTACAGGAAGTTACATAGGATAACCATCTAATTTTCTGTTTACCTAATTCTATGATTAATTCAGAACAACAACTAAAAGAAATTAAATGAAATTAAGGAAAGTATAATGTACTGTTAACTCCTAAATGCTAGGAACTTAAAGGAATTAAAAGATTAAGGTACAATGACCTGTCAAACTGTCTGAATGTAACCTGTGAAACAAACACGTTCGTTTTTGTTCACCCTGAGCTAGATGCTCTTGCATCAGGCTCCCGGGGTAACAAAAATTTCATGGCTCCACTCCATGAGCTCCTTGACAGAAAATCCTGCATGCTGTATCTGTGCCACGTCAAGCCACAAATGGTCCTCAATGGGACGGTTCTTCCACTTGTGTGTCAAGAATTCTCTCGATCTCAAGGGGCTGAGTCGAAGGCATTTACTTCATCCAAGAACCACTTTCCACCTGGGTATCCCGTTCTGGTTGTGTCGTACTGTCGTTTTAAGGACTTGCAGTGTATGGAAATAGATCCACCGCATTGAAGATAAGTGATATGCCTATTCTTGGTGGTAGTTGTAATTCATAAGCATTGGCTGAAAATTTGCGCAGAATTCTGCAAGGGCCGACCTTTTTGTACTTCAGTTTATTGTACTCACCCCTAGGAAAACGTTCCTTGTGCAAATGTGCGAGGATTTCATCCCCCCCATTAAACTGTACCTATCGTCATTTCAGATTTTCCCGCTACTTATACTTTTGGCTGTTGTCCTGTAAATTCATCTTCACCTGTTCATGTAGGTCATTCATTGCTTTGGCGAAATCTTCCCGATCAGCACTTCGCCTTTCTTGTTGTCCCAGATCTCTTAACTCATTCACTCCGTGAGGATGCATGCCATATAATATTAGGAAAGGAATATTTCTTGTGCTGCAATTTGGTGAGTTGTTGTAAGCGAACTCCGCCTGGGAAAGTACACGATCCCACATCTGTGAATTTTCTCTGATTAAACTTCGTAGCAGGTTTCCCAAGCTCCTGTTTACCACCTCTGTTTGCTTGTCAGTTTGTGGGTGATAAGCAAAACTGAAACTTAACTATGTGCACATCTTCTTCCACAAGGTATGCCAAAAGTTCCCTATAAATTTCACGTCCCTGTCAGAAACAATGGACTTAGGCAGGCCGTGTAACTTGACTATCTCCATGAAAAACAAGTGGGACAAATGAATGGCATTGCTAGTTTTTTTACATGGGATGAAATGTGCCATTTTTGAGAACCGGTCTACTACCACCATCATAGAATCGTAACCCCGCTACATTCTTGGTAGACCCAAGACAAAGTCCAACCTGACTGAGTCCCATGGTTTACTCAGAATAGGAAATGGTGTATAGAGTCCCGTATTCTGACTGTGTCCTTTCGCCAACTGACACACTTTGCATCTACTGACAAATCTATGTACATCCCTTCGCATCCTTGGCCAGTAAAAAAATGGTTGAGTTGATCTAAGGTCTTATCAATGACGAAATGTCTATTTAGACCTCCGTTGTGCTTCTCCTTGATGATGTTATCCCTCATCAAATAGTCGGGAATGCATAACTGTCCCCCTTTAACTAGCAGCTTCTCTTATAAGTTATAGTCTGGCCACGGACTATTATTCCTCAACAAAGGATTTTTGCAGGCTTCATAAGCCTTCTTGAAATCTGCATCTGTCGGATACAAGTCTGTCAAGTGTTCAAAACCCAACACTTGTATCATGCTCTCTTGTAAGAGCAAAGCTTTTCTGCTCAATGCATCTGCTACCTTATTGGCCTATCCACTGATGTGCTTGAAGAAAAATGTGAAACTCTGCAAGTGCTCAACCAACTTTGCATGTTTTTGGTTCAGCTTATGCTATTGCATCACATACTATAATGCATAATTATCAGAAAAAAAAAAACAAATTCATTTCCAAGCAAATAGTGTCTCCAATGCTCCAATGCCTGGACGACATCATATAATTCCTTGTTGTAAGATGAGTACTTCTGCCTGCCTCGTTCAGTTTTTCATTGAAATAAGCAACGAGTTTGTCTTCCTAGCTGAGTACAAACCCAATGGCTGTACCACTGGCTTCACAGCGATCCTGGAAAAGCTTGTTAAAATCTGGCAATCTTAGGATTGGTCTTTCTGTAATCTTCTTCTTCAGTAACTGAAAGCTTTCCTCTACTGCCTCATTCCAACAGAAAGGCTGACTTTCCTTTTTTATAGTATCCAACATAGGTGTGCAGATCTCACTGAAATTCCTTATAAATTTGCGATAAAAACTTTCCAACCCATGAAAACTATGTACCTCAAATAGACTTGTTGGGGGTGGCCAGTTAATGATTGCTGCAATGTTCTTTGGGTCCATCTTCAGCTCATTCTCTGAAATCACAAAACCCAAATACACTAATTCTTTCTGAAGAAAAGAACATTTTTTCAGATTTATCAGCAACTTGTTTTGCTACAACTTCTCCAGCACACTTCAAACATGTTGAAAATGTTCTTCTCTGATCTTACTAAAAATCAATATATCATCCAGATATACAATCATGAACTTTCCAATGAACTCCTTTAACATCTCGTTCATTAAGAGCATAAAAGTACTAGGGGAATTACTCAACCCAAATGGCATTACTAGCCACTCATACAATCCTTCATTGGTCTTGAAGGCTGTCTTCCATTCATCCCCTTCCCTAATTCGAATCTGGTGATAACCACTCTTCAGATCAATTTTCAAGAAATATGCTGCCCCACTCAAACAGTCCATCATATCGCCCATCCGTGGTAATGGAAACCTGTACCTGATGGTGATCTTATTGATGGCTCTTGAATATGTGCACATCCGCCATTCTCCTCCTTTCTTAGGAGCTAAAACTATTGGAACTGCACAAGGACTTAAACTTTCCCTTATCAACCCCTTATCCAACAATTGCTGCACCTATTTCCTAATCTCCTCATTGTCTTTAGGACTCATTCGGTACGCTGCCTTATTCAAAAAAATAGATCCAGGTATAAAGTCAATGTGATGACTCATACTTCTCTTAGGAGGCAATTTATCTGGTAAATCGTCCACTATAATGTCGCTAAATTCCTGCAACATTTTCTGAATTTCTGCAGGTCAATCGGAAATTTCTGTGTGCAACAACACTATGCTTGGCCTTCTCACAATAGCATAGTTCACTTCACTATCTTCAATCTGCCTCAAAAATTGTTTTCCACCCATTAGTAACACTTTCGTTCCACTTGTTTTTGTTGCTTCCTCCTCCTTGATGAGCACAAGTGTGTGCTTAATCCCATCCTTGACAAACTTGTAACAGTTTGTCTTCCCATCATGAACTACCTTCCGGTCACACTGCCATGGCATTCCTAGTAGTATGTGACATACGTCCATTGGCATAATATCACAAACAACCTTGTCCTTATACCTGCCAATATGGAACTCAACTTCACATTGTTCGTCAACCAATAGTTGATGGCCTTTCTGCTACCACGATAGCTTGTAGGGAGTGGGATGCTTCAGCCACTTCAAACCCAACTTCTCTACTATCTCTGTGGCAACAAGATTATCCGTACTCCCACTATCGATAATCAACTTGCAACATTTTCCGTGTGACTTATAAACTGTCCGGAATAATTCCTTCCTTTGAGTTTGTTCAGTTGTCTCCTTTGCTGGCCTCAACAATATTTTATTCAGAACTAAGGCTTCCCCTGTTTCCGGCACATTTTCTACTTCCTAGTGTGGTGCCTTTGCTTCCTCTGGCTATGCAACATACGCTCCTCTTTGAACAGCTTGTTCCGCTTCAGGACACTCAAAAGACCTGTGCCCCCACTTGTGGCACCTATAGCACTGATAAGCACCTCCTCCGCCCCTGCCATTTCCCCTTCCTTGCTGATATGGCCTTCCTCCTCTAGTGCTATCTCCTTTTTCTGCTGTCCTTGAAGTTTTAGAACTGCTGCCCTCTTCACTATTGTTGGCAATTCGTCCTCTGCCATAGGATTGTCCTCTTCCTCTGCCGATTCCCTATCCTCTCCTAGAATTTTGTCTTCGTGTGATCTTCTCCTCTGCCTTCATGGCACTCTGGTAGGCTTCCTCTATGTTTTTTGGGGAAAGAATGCTTATCTCATCCAATATTTCCAATCTCAGGCCAATTACATACCTTGTTGTTTTTTCTAGGGTATCCTCCGTGTAACCAGCTCTTATTACGTGGTAGAATTCTTCAGTATATTCTTTCACTGTCATTCCTTTTTGCTTCAAATTTTGCACTTGTTGATGTAGAGCAATCTGGTAATCTTTGGGCAAAAATATGCCTTTTATCTTGGCCACGATTCTTGGCCATTTCTTTATTGGAAACTTATTCATCCTTCTTCTTTCTGCTTGGACACTGTCCCACCACAAGGACGTGTGTCCCTTCAACTTGGTTGCAGCAAATTTAACTCTTCGATCTTCACTAACTTCTTCACATTCGAAATATTTTTCCAACTCGCTAATCCAGTACAGCAAAACTTCTGTGGAAAAGCTGCCATCATAATTTGGAATTTCTGGCTTAGGCTTACTGCTAGCCAATAGGACCGACCTCAAAAATCTAATTTCAGGTCCTTCCTCATCTGATCCATCTGTCACAACTATATCTTCTTCTTCGTTGTCATCTCCTACTTCCGGATCCCTTCTCCTTCCTGCTTCAACTACCTCTAAACAGGTAGTAAGGATCCTAATCTCCTCCCGCAATCCTTCCTCTGCTACTCTCCAAGCACCTCTTCCATGACCTTGTCTTCCAACTTCCATTTCTCAGGAAAACTCCAAAACCTACTTTGATACCACAATTTGATGGGACCAACCCTTTGAAAACTTCACGATTCAGTTAAATGATTAACGCAATAATTAGTATGGTGATTAAGCGGGTAATACTCCCGACAGATTAGTGGTAGATATTTTGGTTGTTGTATTTATTATTTGGTACTTGGCATTTACTGTGAAGGAACACCTGTCCTTGTCTCGAGATATGCGATCCTGCCTTTGGTTTACTCCCTCATTCCTCGTTCACTTGGCATTTTGGCCATTCTTTGTTGTCCGAGAGGGTTTCTCGACTGTTCTGTGGTGACTGTGGTAGTTTTGGTTCGATGGTGCCCTGGTTTTGGTCTCTGCTCTAGCCACTGGTTCTATTGGTGGCATATTATTTGGTTGCTATGATTTCTGGTTCTCACGAATGCTTCCCGTGGTCACTGTTTCATATATGCTATTGTTTTTCTGTTGTTGGTTTTATCCACCGAACCGCTATGTTGTTTAGCTGTTTCTTAACTGCAAATATTCTAGGTTGCGTACGTCAAGGGTCTCGGTGTTCGGTCTCAGCTTCTCCGTAGACGATGGTAAGTCCTCTCTCTGTGATTTTATTACCATATCATATTTTTGGTGGTACTAAGGAACTCGCTCCTGTGTGAGCAGAGTACCCTTGGTGGTTGGCGACCGGTCGAGGCTCCGTTTCAGTCCAACGTTGCCTTCCAGGTATTGGAAAACCCTCGCTCTATTCTACCTTTTTTTTTTAAAGCTTCCACACTCTCAGGTCTATAATGAATTTGATGATGGCTTTTGCAGCTGGGTCGTCGATGCTTCGGTGGTGGTCTAAGGCTTTGTTCCTCGGTTCGAAAGTCAGCTGACCCAAACGGGTAGGGTCTTGTCCTGCTTTCACTTGTTTACACCTACTGTATTTTTGTTTTAGTTGAACTTCGGCTCCCCTCTCCACTGTATTGATAGGTCACCTTTGTCAATGGGTTTTTGGGCATGAAACCCTCTGTCTATAGTGATCTTAACACTTGTAGACTGGCTTGTCTTGATAATGCTGTTGGGGTTTCTTTGAGACCGGCTTATTTATCAAAGCATACGATGTAACTTACCCATGGAGTTTTGTTTTATTATTCTGTATATTTGTATAAACGCTATTGTGTGCTATTTCATGAAAGGAAAACATTTTACAGTATTCTGGTGGAATTGTTACCTGATGGTTTTTAGGATGGTCTTGTGCTTGTGTGGAACCCTCTGGTTATTCTGGTTATTAGGCCTGTAGCGTTTCTGAAATCTTTCTTTCTTGTTTCTTTCCTTTTTCTCTTGGATGTGACCTCCTCTATGGATTCGATGCGTTCACATCCACCTGTTCACGGTTTCATCGACTCTGTCACTCTTCTGATGCCTATAATGGAACAATGTTTTTTCCAAACCCTAACACTATATTTCTTTGATGCATTCAAGATTGTTTTGTAACGAGAAAATAAATAAATGAAAAAAAATATTTTCAGTTGTGAATAGACAGATATGATCTTGATAAATTCCTATATATATTTGTATTTCAGTTCTTTTGCTCTTATTCGAAAATAAACCCCTCAATGTCTCATTTTCCTTCTTTTGTAAGAGTTATTGAACAGTTTGAGTAACTGCAAATAGTTACAGGAAGTTACATAGGATAACCATCTAATTTTCTGTTTACCTAAATTCTATGATTAATTTAGAACAACAGCTAAAAGAAATTAAATTAAATTAAGGAAATTATAATGTACTGTAACTCCTAAATGCTAGAATTTAAAGGAATTAAAAGATTCAGGTACAATGACCTGTCAAACTTTCTGAATGTAACCCGTGAAACAAACACATTTTTTTTTGTTCACACTGAGTTGGATGCTCCTGCATCACATTCACATCAGTACTGGTATGGATACGACTCTACTCCCTACCTTTAGATTACTAGTTTCCTGAATCCTTAAAGGCCATAGGCAATAAATTAGGTCATTTTTTTAAAATATCAGAGGCAACTCTGCAAGGAAAATACATCTCGTTTGCTTGCATATGTGTAGAAATGGACATATCAGGAGCACTTCTGGATGAAATTATTCTAGAATTTTATGATGAAGAATGGGTGCAGGCGGTGGACTATGAACATGTCCCATTCAGATGTCGTAAATGTCATGAACATGGGCACCTCATTAGAGATTTCCCTTTAAAGAAACTGGAGGACAATATGAAAACCAACAAAGAAAAAGACCCCGAAGGCTTTACCAAGATGGGAGGAAAAGGGAAAGGAGGAAAAAAGTTCCAAAGGAAAACTAGCGAGGATAAACACCCAAGTCATAACAGTTTCAAGGTTTTAGAAGAAGAAGGTGGGAACAATGTGATGAACCAAGCATCGGAGGATAATCCTGCAAAGAAGGAAAAAGATGCTAGCATGGAGGATGTACCTGAGAACATCAAACTAAAGGAGGATTTGCCAATCATCATGGAACTTGGCAAGGACCATGAGATGACCCCATGTGAAGTTGGAACAGAGGACCACGAACTACATGAGATTCTTGAGAGGGAGAATCTTGATCTAGAAAAGTTCTTGAAGCAGGGAACCACCAAAGGGGATGATTCTCTACCACAAGAGGAGTTTGACAGAGTAAAACAACTCTTCCTCTGGAGATCTCAAGAAAAGGGTTTTGGAGTCAAAATAAACCATGATAGCTAGGAAAATAGAGGGGTTAAAATGATGGAGGAAACATCAGGACACTCTTCCAAGAACCTAGGCATGAAAAGAGGAAGGAAAAGATAGAATGAGTTGCTGACAGAGTGTGGGAAAATCATGATTAACTCAGGTAAGATGAAATATATTACTACTTACTCATTTACAAATCTTTCGTAATGAAGCTCACAACCTAGAACATTAGGGGTCTAGGAAGTAAAAGGAAACAAAGAAATCTTAGCAAAAGAATAAAAGAAGAAAAATTAGACATGGTGTTTATCCAGGAAACAAAATGTTCAATAGATAAAATCATAGAGATACATAGAAAATGGCTCATTAAGTATGAGTATCTAGAAGTTAAAGCATACAACACAGTAGGCAGGATTCTCACACTCTGGAATCCCCAGAAACTTGGAATCCTGGATGCTGAAGCATCCAAAAACTACCTTTCAATGGTGATCCAACCTTTGGGTGATAAGGAAATATATATGATCACAAATGTCTATGGTCCTCAAAAACTTGAAGAACTCAGGATTATCACCTCACTGGAGGAGTTGAGAGAGAGACATCCTATTGTGCCATGGATTTTGGGAGGGGATTTTAATATGATTAGATCTCTTACAGAAGAAAAAGGTGGGACTAGAACACTAGGCAGAGACCCCATTGCCTTCTAGACCTTCCTAAACGACATGAGGCTAGTGGACACAGAGACAATAAATGGTACTTTCGCCAGGAATAATAAGAGGGGAGGGGCCTCTCAAGTTGCCTCTAAACTAGATAGATTTATAATCTCAGAGGACCTCCTTCTCACTGGCCCTAACTTGACTGCATCAATCCTTCCTTTTGGAGGCTCAGATCACTGGCATATCCAACTTTAAGCTTCTTTTATAGGCACTCTGAGGAACATACTTTTCAGGGTTGAAAATGTCTGGCTCACTCACCCTGAATTCTATCAGTAATATTGGTAAATGGTGGGTGGAGGATTTTCCCGTTCAAGGCACTAATATGTTCCTTTTATAACAGAGACTCAAACACATCAAACTTAGGCTTAAAGAATGGAACAAAAAGGAGTTTGGCAATATTTTCAAAGCTAAAAGAGAGGTTGAATAGAAAATACAAGGAATCAATCAGATCCTTATCACAGATGGATTTATCGAGGAAAGAAAAATGCAAGATGACACTCTTCAACAGGAATGGGAAGACAGATGCCAACGAGAGGAGATATTCTGGAGGCAAAAATCGAGAGTGCAATGGCTTAAAGAAGGGGACAAAAACACAAAGTTTTTTCAAAATTCAACCATGGATCACAGGTCACATAACAGGATTTCAAAACTCAGAGACACTCAAGGGAAAGAGCTCAGCACCCATAAAGAAATGGAATGTGCTCTAGCACAACATTTCCAAAGCATAGCAGAGGAGCCTCTCGTAGACAGATCACAATTTATCAACAACTTCACAAAGTACATTCCAAAGCTTGTAACTGGGGAAGAAAATTACAATATTAATAGGCGAGTGATTGAAGAGGAAGTTACTGAAGTCATTAAAGAAATGCAAAATGGGAAAGCTCTAGGAATGGATGGGTTCAATGTTGACTTCTTCAAAGCATGCTGGGAAATAGTCAAACAAGATATCCTTGAAGTTGTGGAGGACTCGAGAAGATCCAAAACCATTTTGAGGGCGCTTAAGACTTCTTTTATAGCTTTGATTCCAAAGGAGGAAAAATCTATGACACCAGACAGATTTATACCTATAGCTTTATGCAATGTGGTGTACAAAATTATTTCCAAAGTAATTGCGAACAGACTCAAGCCCCTACTTCCAACGCTTGTGTCTGAGGAGAAAACTGGTTATGTGGAAGGAAGGCAAATTCTAAACAACATTATTCAAGCTCATGAGGTGGTTCATTCTCTTAAGAGCAATAAGCAAGCGGGGATGATCATATAGCTTGACCTAGCAAAAGCTTATGACAAGCTCAACTGGTTGTACATCAGGGAAGTACTAATAGTGTACGGCTTCGACCACAATTGGATAAGATGGGTAATGGCCCTTGTTACTATAGCTAATTTTTCAATCCTGCTTGATGGCTCTCCATCCAAAACCTTTAGGCCCTCAAGAGGCCTCCGATAAGGAGATCTGCTCTCCCCCTTCCTCTTTATTCTCATGATGGAAGGATTAGGCAGAGCGATTAAATCTGCCAATATAGAAGGTAGAATCCAGGGTCTCAAACTCACCCTGAATGGGGATGCCTGGACTCATCAACAATTTGTGGATGACACTATGCTACAGGGTACACCCATGGTCAAGGAAGCTAAAGCATTCAAACAAATCCTGAATGAATTTGTTATGGCCGCTGGTATAGAGGTAAGCCTCACCAAATCAAAAAAATTCTTTTTTAATATTGACATTGCTATTCAGAGAAACCTCTCTAGAATTCTCAGCTTTCAAAGAGATCAGTTACCATCCAATTATCTCGGAATACCTCTCACTGATAAACCTCTAAGCAAGGAATTTTGGGAGCCAGTGACTAATAGACTGCAGGATAAAATTAGGAAATGGACAAGCAGGTCTTTGAATTTAGCAGGACGACTAGTGCTTACAAAGGCTGTCCTGCAAACTATTCCCACCTTCATTTTTTCATCTCTTCCTTCCCCTAAAGGAGTTTTGCAACTCATCAAGAATATTCAAAGAGATTTTCTTTGGGGCAAAGGGGAAAAGAAAAATAAATGGGCTTTGGTAGATTGGGATAAGCTCTTTAAACCTAAGAACCATGGGGGTTTGGGACTTCATGACCCTGAAACCCTTAGCAAAATCTTGGGGGAAAAACTTTGGTGGAGATGGCTAAAGGAGTCAGCAACCCCATGGGCCAAGCTCTGGAAATAGAAGTATGCAAACAATTGGCAAGAAAGGGATCATATTCAGATGTCTGGGCACATCAAGGGTTCCCACATTTAGAACAATGCTGGGGAGAATAGAGCCATAGTTCAGAAGCATAGTTTCTGGGAGATGAAAGATGGAAACCTAGCATGGTTTTGGGAGGATAACTGGCAACAAGAACCTAACCTATGTAGAGAAGAATTAGCCAATCTTAAGAATGACACTGACAATAAAGGTTTACTTAGGGTGTGTGATTTCTGGGATCAAACAAGATACAAGGATAAACAGAGAACATGGAAGAATCTGGGATACAATGAAGAAACCCCTTTGAAGGCCCAGGCAAAAGCTCTTGCAGTAATCTTGGAAAAAAGAAAGATTTTAACATCTACATTGTCTGACCAAGTAAGATGGGGAAGAAACAATGAAGGCAACTTCAACCTCAAAGAAGCAAAAAGAATTACCATCAGGCTTGACTTTCAAAACCCTGATAAGGTATGGAAGGACCTATAGCAGAAATCGCACTGGATGAAAATTAAATTGTTCATGTGGTTGGTGCATCATAAAAAGATTCTGAATTGGGAAAATCTTCAGAAAAGAGTTCTAGTTGGTCCATCTAGATGCCAGTTATGTGATATACAAGAAGAAACGATGGATCACCTACATTAAAGAATTGGTGAAAAGATTTCTCATAAAATGAAATAGTCAACAAAGCCTGGACTCTGATCCCAGGTTTTTTGATCTAGGATGTCTGGAAAGAACACAATAACAGGATTTTCAAGAACAGAATTGGCTCAACACAGAGCATCATAGCTCAGATTATAAGACAGCTCAAAGAAACTGTAAGTACCTGTCTAAAGAAACCCCCCGAACACCCTCCTCTAAACCAGGATGCACATATACTTTTGTAATTGGGTCTCTATTTGTTGATCCCCCGGGGCATAAGCAAGAGTGCAAGCTATACAATAGCAGGTAAGGAATTCTGGAAACCTCCTCCACATGTTTTTCTGAAATTCAATATAGATGGAGCCTCTAAAGGAAACCCTGGAGTGGTTGGTTATGGAAGATTCATAAGAGATGAGAAGGGATACATATAAATCATCTTTCATAGTCATTTGGGGAATGCCACTAATAATATGGCTGAATCATGGCCTTAGAGCAATGCCTAGAAATCCTGATTAAGTTAGATTTACACAATGCTATTGTAGAAGCAGACTCTGAATTGATAATTAATTTGGTTAAGAAGATATGCAACGGTACAACACTAGAAAAAGTGTCAAAAAACTGGTAGTTACTGCAAGTCTATCAACGTATACAATCCCACCTGAGAGCCCTGAGAACACTCCAATTTGTTCATGTATGCAGAACAACCAACAGATTAGTGGATCGCTTGGCAAATCAAGGAGTGTTCTGTTCAAGAAGTAATAGAAGATATACTTGGGCATTGACACCCTCAGGGACATTGCACAAGGACTGTCACAGATAGGCGATCATAGACAAGGAGTATTCTTAGAACATGTAAAATTCAGCAGTCAGGGACTGATGAAAACAATCGAAAATGGACCAAGCACAAGGGGTAAACACCGGGCTAGTTGGCAGGCAGCCAACCAAAGATTGCCTTGAACTCCACCATTCTATGGATTTTGGGTGGAAAACCACACAAGGGTTAAATCTTCAAACGAACCCGAAAAACATTAGTGTGGTGATTTATGATACTCATCGGGTTCAAAAAATAAATTATTGTGTGGGCAAGTTACCGACCTGAAACCAGCTCTAGACCGTCGGATCTCCAAGGATGGGATCGCATAGTGTTTGAGGTGAAAATATGATCGATGGCTATTCCTCAAGCGGACCCAAATTTTTTTTATAGAGGTGGTTTTGCTTCTCATCAGGTCCATAAGTTAAAGTATCGAGTGGGCAAGTTGATGGCCTGAAATGAGCTATTGACTGTTGGATCTCAGAAGGAAGGATCGCACAGTGTTGGGTTGTAAAGATGATCAAAGGTTAAGGAATGGCAGAAGAAATAGATGTCGACCATATAATCAACAGAGCAACAGATCGACGATCATCACACGGTGAAAGAGTGCAGAAGATAACGCAAAGAAGAGGTGGTTTCTCAAAACCTTTAGTGGTATTTCGGGTGGAGGAAGGATGGTAAGTGGTATTTAAGGGTGGTTTCCCAATTCCACTAACCGAGTGACACGTAGAAGCGGATGAAAAACAAAAACCGCTTTTCGGGCGGGTATTCTCCGTGCCGTTTGTCGACCCGAAATCACTGTGGATTGTCGGATCCACTAAGCATAAATCAACGACGGAGGAGTGTTGTGTAGTTTGATTGAGCGAGAAAAGGTATTGACCGTTGGATCATGGAAAGAAATGGACTGTGGAGATCGGTTTAATCGATGATCAGAGGAAGGTTAAGTGAAAGTGCGATGGAATGTTGTTAAGCGATGTGCCAATAGTGATGGAGTAGACTCGATGAAGTTATGAACCTAGGTGTATTCTTTTTGAAGTTTGGCAAGGACTGAGGAAAAGGGGGAAAAGCAAGAGCTTAAGGGTTCATGTGCGCTGGTTATCCAGAGTGCCACTCTGAGGATGGTTAGATAGACAAGGTAGTTTCTATGTACTCTCTAGTGGGTGGATTGTTTTGACAATAGTCCTGATGTAGTTTTGTTTAGTCAACCCAGTTTTCTGTTGAGTGGTTCACAGAGCTGGTGTTGTTGTTGTACAATATGTATTTTCTCTTGACTAATGGAAGGTTCCACTCTTACTTGATCAATAAAAGATAGTAGCTTGTTTATTGAAATGAATGAAGCATTTTGGGCTGAAATTAACTGAGTTTATTCATCTCAACCCTATGCATAGATTGTAAAAATTTAGGGAAATTGGATACAGGGTTTAAGAGATATGGTGAGAATACATTTGTGCAACACACTTGTACAACGAGCTATCTTTGCATGGATTTAATCACATGCTTGAACTTTGGCTAAGAAATAATGGACAATTGATGATGTTACCACCCTTGTAAACATACTTTAAGTTCCCACACACAAAAATAATTCCAAAAAAAATAATTTTAGTTAAACCCTAATGCTTCTGATAGTTTCGTAACAACTTGTGCAACATTCCAAATTTTGTATCCTTGCAACCTTGCTTTGAGAAAATGAAACTGATGGGTTGGATTTAAATGTGTATGAGATGGTTTAGAACTCATAAAATATATTTCAAATCGAATGCACACCCCCTAATCAACTAACTCCCTTCTGCAGCAAATGCACAATAGACTTGTGCAGGACCTCTAGCGTTCTCAAAATTTGACTATGTTTGATCTTGTTTCTGCACAATCCTCCCTTCAACTTATTCTTCATCTCTAGGGTATCCATATTATGAGTTCAATCTTTACAGTCTTCTTCAAAACAATGTAAGGTGGCTTTCAAAGATAAACTTTGCAGCACGATGGAGATAGGGCAGATGCACAACAGGTAGAGAAAATGTGCAACAACTCTGACTAGGGTTCTTTGAGAGAGGCAACCAAACAAGGGGATGATCAATGATACTCAACTAAAGTTCCAAATATAGATATGTAGGGTTCAAAGAAACATTGAATGAATCAAAGGAACAAGTTTCATGCACAACAGTAGGCATCAAGAGCTTGTGCAAAAAAAAAAAAATAGTCATAGTTATTGATGGTTGGAGGATTCACAAGGTTTTTTATCAGCTTCCTAAGGTATATTAGGTCCTCTAAAACATCAATAAGCTCAAATAAGTGAGAAAAATTCTTACTCGTAACTAGATTGATGACTTCTTGAAATGCGTAGCAAAACCCTCAGTTGCGCAAAAAAACTCCAATTTGCGCAACAAACTCCAATGGCAGACATCAACCTTCCTTTGGTAGCCTCCAACACATTTCATGCAAATGATAGCTTCGAATGGCTGAAATGAAATTGAAAAAGGACTTTTTTAGCCTTCATACACTTCAGATATCTTCTTTGATGGTAATGATGATCCATTTCAAAATGAAGTGGAACTTGTTGAAATGATAGAGGCATGAGACGACCTATCATAATTGATTCCCTATAACTTACATGATTCACCTTAACTAACTCATGATGACCAAATATTTCATGACATGACCAATGACCCCTTTAAACCATAATAATCATGAAATCAAGACCAACATTTACAATTTGACCTCGAGTGCATAGAAATATTGAAATGACTAAGATCCCTATAATATAGGACCCTAACATTGGTTCCAATGGGGATGGCATCCTCCCTGTGAGGTGCCAAGAACACCGGAGACCATGTGCCGAACCATTGGGTTGATACAAAACTCAATTTTCCAAATGTAGCCTATAACCTGCTCTCTTCTAAATCTTCAACACACAACTGCAAACTGAAAATGAATGCTGGAAAGAAATACCAATATGCTAAAACAAACTATTGGAAACTGGCACATTGCTGAAATGGAAATTTGAAAAGTATTTAAGCAGATGCGAAAACGATTGAGCTTATTCACACTGCTATCTACACTAAACTGTTGAATAACATGCTCACTCAAGTGATACAAAATTTCCAATGAAGCCAAGCAAGGAGATGGCCACTCACTAGAATTTTGCTCACACCCTTTGTAAGAAGACATAAAATGGTACATAATGGAAACTTAAATTCCAGATGAAACCAAAACCCATGCTCTATAAACAACATAAAATCATATTTCATTGACGATTCAAATAGTTTGGCAAAAGAATTTTGAAGAATCTGTAAAGTCATCTCTTCATGATGAACAAAAACAGTAAGAGAAGCTTCATATATTATTGTTGGTTGTTCTATGTTTTTAGTTTCAAAATCATTCTCAAATATATCAACAGACGATTCATTTCGACTTTCAAAAGAGTGAATACAAACAATTTCTTTCACATTGCATACGTAAGAAGCTACCAACAAGGACTAATCCATTGCCTAAATTTTCCATGCAAACATCTTCAGAGATTTGATTTTCGTAGGTTATTCATGAGACAAAAGTTCAGTAGAGGAATGACATGAAGGAAAAATTGAAAAATTGTTTTCATCCCTGTTTTTGTCACATGAAAACTGACAATCTTGCTTAAAATCATCATTAAAATCATGGTATGTAACATGGCTTGCATTATGCAAATTGATTGGTCTTCAGTTAAGGAAGAAAACACTATTTGCTGGAAATTTTCTTATGTATCAAGGTTGCTAAAATCTACTAGTTCTTCCTCTTGATCACCTAAAAACTAACAAGACTGTTGAACATGTTCATTCAACACAGGAGAAGAAACATGAACATGAACATATACATCAAGATCATGATCAACTTCGTTGAAAATTAAGGAAGAAACTACTACCTGCTGAGAATTTTCTTGAGTGTCATGGAAGCTAGCTTCTACATTTTGACGCTAATGATGAAAAGGTTTCTCATACAAAGCCTCTAGTATCTATTCGTCCATGAACTAATCATCTTTATAAAAACTCTCCAAATTCTCCATAAATTTTTTAAAATGTGTGTAACAGTCTTTGTCCAACAACAACGATGGATGAAATTCTTTATATCTCGCATAAAACACTGTTTGAAAATATCTAAGAGAAGATAAACAATCATTTGGCAAGCTTTCATACCATGATTGTGAATTTCCCTCCAAGTATACCATGAACATATTCATGTGACAATCTTCATGAAAATCATCCTTTATCTTACGTACATGCATGTGAAATTTAATTAAATAAAGAGTAGCATATTCTCCTACTTGATCTTTGAATCTTGACAAATAAGTCTGCCAATCTACACAAGACATGCGATTTCGAAATCCTAGAATATGATCTCAATTAATGGGTGCATACCTTACAGATAATGAACTCATCTTGAGCCAGAAAAACCTTTATTTCTGGGTCATGCTGCCAGTGAAGTCTTTGGATTAGGTTGAAACTTAATTGGAGCCATAAGGGGAATGGTATAACCTTCATGTGTCTGACTTCTGTCCTCCACCAGCAATCAGATCTAAAACTTTGATGATATTTCCCAAGGAAGATGGAAATTTTCGTTCCTCGATAACGACGCCAAGATGTTAGCATTATGTAATTTCCTTTAGGCTGAAAAAGATTACAAAGGTAACCAAACACCAATTTTAGGCTAGAATCTAGCCCTTATAGCCTTGGAGAGGGCTATCGCTGTCTAGAATTTTGAATTACTCAGATGGTAGGCTAGGTATGGTGCTCAGTAGGAAGTAGGTATAAAGATTTTCTGGGAGGATGGAAGACATATCCATTGGGCATGGAGTTATGTCAAGTTGATTGTTTTCCCAGTGATAGGATGAAGAGAGAAGGGGTCTTCTACAGGGGAAAGATAGGCATCCTTGGTGGTGAAATCAAATTAGTTCATTGTAGGATGATGAGAATAGGAAAAATAGAAACAACACATAGAGAATCAAAACTATGGATGAATTTTAAATGTTGTTTCAAGAAGAAAACTTGGAGTGCGTGGCAAACTATATCAGAGCATTATTAAAATGAATTTTTAGACAAATTTGGTTTAAATTGAACTTGAATACATAAATTCAATATGTGTAAATTACATAAGACAAAATTACAACATGAAATAAGCATGACACCTCAAGGGCTGACACAAGAATCCCTGCAAAAATTGACCTCTGTCTTTCATTCACTGGAAAATATTCAGAAAAATATAATGCACACAAAATTTGTCTTCTAAAACTTATCGAACCATTTTATCCTTTACAATAATATCATAAATAGGCAAGAAGAAGTAATTTCCCCGTCTATAGGGGTCGAATTCCTCATTAGGATTTCATTTTCTAGCTTCTGCAATGAAAATAGAACTAACTGTGAAAGACTAGGAACTGCATAACTAGATATTTTCTAAGCATTTCAAATTAATTTTTTAGCATCAAAACAAGTTTGTGAATTATTGAATGCTTTATTACAATTAATAAAATGATAATAACAAATTACATCAAATTTTGAATAAGTAAACTCGTCCAAAAATAAGTCTGTTTGGAAGCGCGACGTGAAAAGCGCAACACATCTGCCAGTTTCATAACAACTTGCGTAATAGAATGTATTTTGTGAATATCTCCCAAACAGTGAGTCCGATTTAGTTGAAATTTTGATATAAAGTTACTATTATCATAATTAATCTCCAAAAATGGCTTGAGCCAAATCCAACTCAAATATAGCAAGAAAATCCAACAAATGGTTGTAAGTTACAATAGCTTGCTTCTCGAAAACCATGAAGCATTTAGGGTTGAAATTCATTGTGTTTATTCATCTCAGCCCCATGCATCTATTGTAAAACTCTTACGGAAAATGGGTACAAATTTTAAGAGATATGGTGAAAATATGTTTGCACAACATACTTGCGCAACGAGTTGTATTTGCATGGATTTAATCACAGGCTTGAACTTTGGCTAAGAAAAAATGGATGATTAATGTTGTTTCCACCCTTTTAAACATATTTTAAGTTCCCACACAGAAAATTAATGTAAAAAAAATGATTTTTAATGAAACCCTAATACTTCTGCCAGTTTCACAACAACTTGTGCAACATTCCAAATTTTGTATACTTGCAGCCTTGCTCTGAGAAAATGAAATTGATGGTTTCACTTTAAATGCATCTAATATGGTTGTGAACTCCTAAAAAAACTTTCAAAATGAGTGCACATCCCCTAATCATGTAACTACCTTCTGGAGAAAACATGTAACAGACTTGTGCAACACCTGTAGCATTTTCAAAACTTGACCATGTTTGATCTTCTTTCTGCACAATCCTCCCTCGACCTTCTTCTTCATATATGGGGTATCCATCATTATATGTGAAATATTTAAATTTTTCTTCAAAATAATGAAAGGTTTCTTTCAAAGGTAAACTTTGCATCACAGTGGAGATAGGGAAGATGCGCAATAGGTAGAGTAAATGCTTTGCAACTGTGACTAGTGTTCTTTGAGATAGGCAACCAAAGAAGGGGATGATCAATGATAATCAACTGAATTTCCAAATATATATATGTAGGGTTCAATGAAACACTAAACGAAACAAAGGAGCGAGTTTCGTGCACATCGGTAGGTAGCAAGAGCTTACACAACAGAAAACACAACAGTCATAGTTATTGATGGTTGGAGGGATTCTCGAGGCTTTTGATCAACTTGCTAGGGTATATTAGGTCCTCTAAAATAGAAAAGTGCTTACTCGTAATTGGATTTATGACTTCTTGAAATGAATAGCAAGACCCTCAGTTGTGTAGCAAACTCCAATTTTCACAACAAACTCCAATGGCAGACAACAATGTTCCTTTGATAGCCTCCAACACATTTAGAGAAGATGATGAATTCGAATGGATGAAATGAAAGTGAAAAGGGACTTTTATAGCCTTCATAAAATTGAAATATCTTCTTTGATGGTAATGATGATCCATTTCAAAATGAAATGGTGCTTGTTGAAATGATAGAGGCATGACATGACCTATCATAACTGATTCCCTATAACTGACATGATTCACCTTAACTAACTCATGATGACCAAATTGTTCATGACATGACCAATGACCCCTTTAAACCATAATACTCATGAAATCAAGATTGACATTTACAAATTGACCTCAAGTGCATAGAAATACTAAAGTGACCTAGATACCTATAATATAGGACACTAACAGGATGTGATTAAAGGTTTGCATGAAACAAAAAATACAAATCGAATTTTATTTTTGATGACTAAGATCTTGCCTTTAAAAATGGAAGTGAATGGAAATATAAGTAATTTCATTTCCCATGTCAAATATCTAAGTGATAAGTTGGGAGATATTAGTGAAAAGGTGTCCAATAATAATTTGGTCACCATCACATTAAATGGCTTAGTGCAAGATTATCAAATTTTTGTTTCAAGTCTTTTAGCTAGAGAGAAGCCCTCTACATTTGATGAATTGACATGTATTCTTCTACAGAGGGAGGAGAGGATGAAAAAATACAATTTGGGCTCAAATAGTTCAAATTTGGCAATTGTAGCCAAGGGTAAATAGTCATTCATAGGTAAGCCATGGGACAAAAAACAAAGGAGACAAGTTCCAAGCAAAATAGAAAGGTATGGAACAATCTAAATTTCCTATTCATGATAAGAGAAATGATGATTGTTATTATTGTGGAAAACCTAGGCATCATGCTAAACACTGCTATAAAAGAAAACATAATGAGCTAAGAAAAGAAACATAAGGCATAATGGAATTTTTTTGGACAAAGACACCTCAATTAGTGATGGATTTAAAAATATTAAATTATTTGTTTCTGATGCTACTATATTTGCAGAGATTCATGATGTGAATGTTTGGTTCATTTATTCTGGTGCATCACTACATATAGCTTGTAATAATTTTTGGTTTGATGAATATTATGAGGGCATTGATGGAACATATATTTATCTAGGAGATAACAGGTCACTCAAAGTTCAAGGTTACAGAGTAATAGGGGTGAATTTTCCTAATAGACGGAAGAGATAGATCCATAATGTGATGTATGTTCCTGGTATAAAAAATAATTTTATTTATGTTTCTACTATTGATGACCAAGGTTTGAAGGTTGAATTTGTTAAATGACAGTGTGTTGTTAAATATATCCAAGGTCACTACAAGGTTATTGCCACAGGTATGAGAGTTGGAGGATTGTATAAGCTAGATGTGACTAGGACATGTCATCAAGACATGGGTCTTCACTCAATGAACCTCTGACATATCACATGAGATCATGGCATACTAAATAATACCCTTAATTTTACTACATATTCGAAAATAACTCTAAAAATTACATTATTTAATCCCCTACCAATATGAACCCAATACACCTTCCCTATTTAAAAAACACCTACTTTTACCAGATATTATAGGTATCCATTTTTCATTAACATTTTTTATACCCCTTTATATTTTTTCATTAACTTTGAGCTCCATATTTTACACCTACCAATATAAAACCCTTTACGCCCTATTATATTCTCAATATATTATGTCAATTTTTACTCAATATATATCCCCTAATATGAACCCACGTATTATGGTATTACTCCCCTAGTGAAGCCCCCGTGCATCAATCATTGGTCTATTCAACATTATCAATAGAAGAGTTATGGCATCAAAGGCATGGACATTTAAATCTCAATGATTTATTGTTACTTCAAAAAAAAAACAATGGTTGAAGGTCTTCCTATTATGAAGAACGACCGTATTGAATGTGAATCATGTGCATTTGGAAAGTAGCATAGAGAGGAATTTCCCATACATAAATACAAAAGAGAAAGGGAAATACTTGGATTGATTCATACTGATCTATGTGGTCATATGAAAACTAGATCTCTTGGTGGAGCATGGTATTTTATTATTTTTGTTGATGATAGATCTAGGTATACATGGGTCTATTTCATAAGAAAAAAATATGTCTTTGAGTACTATAAAGAATTTAAAAATATGGTAGAAAAACAAACTGGAAAAATCATCAAAATTCTTAGATCTGATTAGGTGGAGAATATAAATCAATAACACTTAATCAATATTGTAAAAGCAATGAGATTCTACAACAATAATAGTGCCACATTTTGAGAAATCCAGTGGGATGACAAGTTAATGATTTCTCTTATTATGACATTATATTATGATATATCATTATTAGTTTTTCTTATTTCAATTTATCTTTATTATTCTCATCAAGACTAATGCCAATCCATAAATAGAGGAGGACACGAGATGTAGGCACGTAGTCAGGGAAAAAACCCTATGCAGGGGAAAACCTAGTTAAGTAATTCTTCCTTCTGTAGATTCAAAACAAAGACTGAGAATAATCTCTTAACCTAGACCAAATACTTCTTCCTTCCATCAAGTCAACCTTGTCACATCATGCTGAGTTCTGTATTGGATATTTCGTTTGACAATGCTTTGTTCTGTAAATATGATAGTTCTCCTTAACATACTTCAATATATTGTTTCACTCTTGCAACTATGACATGCTTTGATCATGTATCGATTGTGACATACTTTAGTTTTGTGGCAATAAAATCATGTTTATGATTCTATGGAATCCTCAACATACTACAATCCTTAGTTCTGTGGTGGTACCCTATTCCTCAGTCTTGTAACAACCCTTAACATACTTCAGCCTTATTATCATTTTTCATTTAGGCTCTTGCAATCATATATACTTTGAGTCTATAGTAGATCTCCACAAGCAAATATAACTTCAACGAACTCCTTTTTCTTCAATGAGTTGTAGACCTATAATCTGGATTTCCTTCTTCATCAAACTTGTCAGTTCTGAGACAACTTAGAGTTACAACCCATAAACTTATCCAATGCTTCGACCTTGTGAACTAATACTCCTACGTTGTCCTATAATCCGAGTCACTATGATACACCAAAATTGCTTTATGATATTCTTCGAATTTGTGCTATGAAATTTTGTCTCTGTCCAATTGAGCAAAGTCTAAATGCCTTTATATAGTTGTTTCCCACTAAATTTAAGATGACATGAGATTAATTAGTGAATATGATTTATTGATTATTAATTTGAAGTCCGACTACAAGGAGACTTGATGGAGGAGTATTTTGACAAAGTAAATTTAACTTTGACAATTATAAAAATCCTAAAACCCTACAATGGAGGCTTGACATATAACAATTGACCCAAGCATGAAACCCATGTTTTAACAATTAAATTTAATCAATAATAAAATTCCTTTTGCTTTCAATTTAGAAATATATTTCATTTTCACTCGAGTAGAATTATGAAGACCGAACCTAGTCACATTCTTCAACACTCCCTCTTAACTAGGGAGGTATTCATATTTACATATATCTATATAGGTACATAGAAGATCTCAAAATGCATTATCTATGGATAATTTAGGCACTGCAATGCCATGGACTAGATTCTTGTTGAGGGCAATCTATCCAAGGTCCTCAAACAACATAGGCACTCACGGTGCCATGGAAAAGATTCCTGACGAGGAAAATCTATTTGGGTGGGACTAAGATGGAGTAAATATTTTAGCCTCTCCAGGTACCATCAGGCTTACTTTCTAAACATCAACCTAGGGATCCAGGTGCATATCCAAGGTCATAGATGTGTGACCAATGCCACACTCCCTACTTCAGGATCCAGACATCAATACAAAGTCCCAACTAGATGTCCTCCCAAGCAATGTGTCTTACACACAAAGCCTTAAAATTCCTAATTATTTCAAACGGTAGAAAATATTCCCGATCAAAGACATCGACAACAACAAATCTCTCTTGATCAAAATGGTCGATAACAATAAGCATGTAAAACATGCGATCAAAACTCCAAGATATTTACCTAAACACAACCCCAATCAGTAACAAAATTTCAAATGTACATAAGCAAACACAAACCTCTTGGGTCTTTTAGACATCTTAAGGTTGATTCTCACTTTATCACAGTAGGACTTAGAGAATTTCAATCGAAACTTGACAGAAGATTCCTCAACCATATAGATTTCTTTCCTACTTCATATGCAATGACATATTCTACAACCATATCCTTCTTTCCTTCATTCAACAACACCTCAAAATGCATTCTCCAATTTCTTCTTTGAAGGTAACCATAATGACTATGATATGCCCTCACTCTTAACTTATCCAAGATCCCTCTTAACTTAGGAAGATCAACTTCTTTTATGACATTGGAGAATATTTCATGCCCCATAGAAGCCCACTATTGTTATTGTCGTTCCCCTACAATATTATTGTTATGTAGGCTCTGATTGTATTGATACCCCTTAAACTCCTATATATAGAAAGTAGGTCTTGTCATTTGTATCATCGAAGAATTGTTAATTTGTGTAATGTAAAGGAGGTTGCCCCCTCAAAGAGGATGATTTTTAAGGCGTTGATCTATCTTTTCTATGTTTTTGTGAGTTGGTTTTGTTAGCGCTCAAATCTACCTTAGGCTGAAATAAGGTAAAACTTGAGGCTACATCAAACCACGCTCAGCCTCGTAGCTAGCCCTACGAGGACAGGAGAGGGATCTCTCCGGGTCAATCTCGACAAAAGATAATCAACAAGGTCGAGATGACTGAATTGATGACTAATTTTAGGCTAGGTATGAAGTACAAAGATTGTGAAATTGAGTTTTTGAGGTTTTGTTGAATTCAAGGGAAAGGCAATTTTGGGTGCGGGGATTGGGCACAGCTTTTGCAGAGGTCTACTTGGGGCAAGGTAGGCGATTATTTTGATGCCTTAAAGCAAGTGAGATGGATAGATAAGACTGGTGAGGAGCTAAGGAGAGCAAGGAAGTCTCAAGGATTCTCCTTAAACTGAAGAAAACATAGAAAATTAAACAAATTTAAAGGCAGAGCATAACAAGTTCATGGATTCTACCTTAACACTTCATTTGTTTAATTAAATAACATTAAATAAATAAAGTGGTACACATACACAACTTACAAGTACTGAGAGAAACACACCATCAACACATAAAGCCACATGAATCCCAAATAGTGCTGCAAAACCCTGGTCTTTCCTTTGCCAAATTGCAGATAAGATATGTACAATATAGTCTCAAGCTATTCCCAAGAGTCCAACCTCTCCAACCTCTGAAAATGATTGAGAAATTACATCATATAGACCATCCTAACCCCTTTCCTTGCCTCTAGGGGTCGAGCTCATCATTCTAGGATCTGTTTCAACCACTTCTAAACAAAGTACTACAATCTAGGCAGTCAAAACAACTTGCCTCTATAAACTAGGAAACCAATTCATTCATTAAATTTTTGCTATTTTATGAATGAATCATCTAGAATAGGTAAATAAGTGTCAAATAACCATAAAGTTACATTAATTACATCGAGAAGGGTGAAAAATCCCATCACAAGTCAAAACTGGTCAAACTGGCTTCATTTGCTGAGGTGAGGACGAAAACTGTGCCAAAAATCCCTGTGTGCCACGCACCTGAGCCCTGTGCACCGTGCGCTTTTCCAGCTGCTTTTGGGGCACTTCCTGGCATCCAAATTGAGCTCAGGTTGGCTTGTTGGGAAGGCCTGGATGTCTACTTTCCAACCTAGGTGGAATTTTCCAATTTGGTCTCCATTTGACCCTCCAAAAGTGAATTCTCCCAGAAGTACTACCTGCTGATGCAAAAAGTGGCAAAAAGGTGATTTTCATGATGTTTTTTGAGCTTTTGATCACCCAAAACTTGATGAAATGCCTTGGAAATTGGTAAGCATATGTATTTCATCATGACAAATCCAAAAATGTAAGCCACCTGTGATTTGGACTTCTACATATTGTGGGTCGCGTGCTGAGCGCGACACATAGAACCCAAAAACCTGTTTTGCAAGCCAAAAATTTTGAAACGACAAAATTTTCTCCAAATTTACCCAAAATTGGAGTGAATACCCTCTATCATGTATCATGCTCAACTAGTGAAGCCTCGGCCAAAAATCGAAGCGGATTAGGCCTTTTGCATTGTTTTTGTGCTTTGCTCAAACGCCTTTTGAGGACCTTCATTCTCGCTTTGCAAACATGCATGCGAGCCCAATAGTGAGTCTTCATGTGGCGAAGCATGTCTTTGTCCCTGTTTGCCTTCGCCAACAATTTTTCCAAGTGAGTTTTCACCCATATGAGCATTGATTCCCGATCAATAGGTGTCAAATCACCTGGTCTCCTACGAGCCAATTCCCGGTCTTCACGAATCTTGCGCAGCTCATAAAGTTCATGCTCATCCTCCAACTGCTTTTTGCGTTGCTCTAAGTATTTGATCACCCATTTAGCCACCTGTAATTTCTTTTGCATCGACTCATTCTTTGCCCTTTGCTCTCGGATAATCTCCTTAAGCTCTGAGTTGGGGGAACTAGCATCAACATCAACGATACTGGTGTCCTGAACTCCTGAAGGACCCTCATCAACCATGGGTCTCTTGCCCCTATCCTGACTCTGTACCTATGCTGTAGATGGAAGCGAGACCCCTTCCACATGATGTGGAGATAATACTCGCTCTGCTGATGATGTCAACGAGACCCCTTCCACCCCGGGTGGAGATAGTACTCGTCGTGCAGCTGCAAATAAAGGCTCTGGGCCTTTCTGATATGTCACATATGCTGGAGCATCAACATGCTCGGTCTCATGAATGTCAAACTGCTGTGAAGGCCCTCCCTCATCATGGACGATCTCTGGAGGAGGCTGTATCACAGAAAATAAATCATGGGAGATGAAATCCTCCCAAGTAATACCCTGTTGTGCCAACTGATGCATCACTATGATTTTGATCAAGGCATAGTGATATATGCTCCTGTGATGATGTGTTGGGGTCTTCCTCTATACTAATGGTACCATCCTCTCTATGTTTCGGCATGAAAAACGGAATGCTCATCATACGTACCCGTGTGAAATGCATCAACAAACATACATGGTACGCATAGAGATGTGAAAATCTGCCCTCACAGCTGAAATACCGAATGATGAGTTTCATCAATGGTGCAAACTCATCTTTCAGGTATCTGAAAGGAAAGGCCGTGCTCAAGTGTCTGATATATGTGGGCTTGACATATGTCTCATAATAATATCTGTCCAACATCTGGCGTTTATTCCATTCCTCCCCCACATTTGGTATTCCGGTGGCCTGAGAAATAGTGTCGGGTGACAAAGTGAAATCCACTCTGGCAAGGTTCACATGACCATCCTGTAAGTTAAGGACAAATAGACGAACCAATTCCCGATGATGCTAAGTTTGTGAGATCATCTCACAATATTGGTAACATGTTTGGTGCTGAAAACAATCCATTGCAAGCGGGCAAGCTTGCAACTGAGCCAAAGAGGTAGGCTCCTCCCTAAAATGTTGTCCACTCTTGCCACCTTTGTGATATCTCTGTGGCACATTAGGCACAGTGACCTCCGGTGTAGAGTCACTATCATAATCCTGCTCATATTCGGACTCGGTCTCTGACATGTTCTTTAACAACAAGGTGGCTGGAATATATATATTTGCTGATATAAAACTGTGTGCCAAAAGTTGACTGTTGACTTTTTGTCTCTTTATAAAAATGTTGTAACCAAGGGGACATAAATGACGAGAATTGTTAGGAAAAGGGAAGCATTAGGGAAATGGGAACAATGGAAATAAAATGAGGAAATTAGGGAAGGGAAAGGGGCATAGAAATGTTTTAGGGTTTTGAAATAAGGTAGGGATCATATGGTTATAGGAAAAGGGAGAGTTTAGGGTTTTGAGAGAGGAAGATGAAGAGTTTGATAAGGAATAATGGGAAAAATAGTTTGGGGAATATAGAAAATGTGAAACAAGGGAAAAGAAGCCTTGGCAACAATAATTTTTTTTTAAAAAAACCCTACAACAAACTTTGCACTTGAAACCTTATAGCAATTTGATGAACATGAAGGGTTTTGTACACTTGGTTTTCATGACAAAGAGAAGCTAATTTCTTCATATACACCATCCAAAAAAAAAACCAAGTCATGATTGCAGGCCTACCTGAGAATTTAGGCGTGAGGAGAGGTAATTGAGAAATTTCTTGGTGAATTTGCAGGAACAAAGCCTATGCGCCGCGCACTTTGCCCAACGTGTCGCATGCTCTGAGTGCGTCGCGTCTGTGTTAAATTACACAGGAAAAAGTGGCCTGATGCGCCGCGCACCTTGGAGTTGACCCAAATACTCACAAACTTGCCTCAAACTTGCAAAATCACCCTTGAATGATACTCTTAGCTCTCAAAATGTGTAATAGGTTGCAAATGAGGAGAAATGACTTGATATAGCATCCATTTTGATTTTTGCTCTATGTAAACCCATTTTTCTTATGTTTGGTTGTTGACACTTTTTCAAAATTAATAGGCTCTGACCTTTTTGGTTTCCTTAATAAAATAGGTTGAAATGATGATTTTCTCTGATAAATTTTTTTTGCAGGGATAGCTCTGATATGCTTCAGCAAAGGAGACCAGGGCTGCACTTGAACAATTGAAGAACTGAAAATTTTTACAATTTTTTACAGAAAAAAAGAGGTTGGTGACTTTCTTCAAAAAGAGTTTTGAGAGAAGTCCTTATTCAGCTGTACAATGGTGAGAATTATTGAAGTGATGATCTATCTAAGACATCCCTCTGGCCTGCTGGTCTTCTAAGACTTTTCAAGACTAAATTAACTCAAACCCTAGACCTAGACCAAAAAATTTAAAATATGACTAAAAATGACTTGTGAAGCTTTATGACTTATCCTGAACCAGCAGTGATATGCACAAGGGGAATCAATGACATAGACCACTCCATCAGAGTTATGACATGCCTAATGAAATGAAACTGATGAAAACTGGTGGGACACCTAAAACATGAAATGCAAAAAAGAGCTTTGATCTCTGATGGAGGGATAACTAGACCGACTCTAACACATTACATTGGAGAAAGTAGTGTCAAAGCTCAAAGGAGATCAAAACATCGACAATTGGAGGATTGGAACTTTTGAAAGTGAAAACCTTTAAAATTTTGCATTATTGTTAAGAGTTCTAATGGCATTAAAAACCAACGAGGAGCTCCAATAAGGATTAACAAAGGATTTCATTACAAAAAAGGTGTGTGAGCCATTTTCTCTCTCCTCTGGTATGACACGTGGTGGAATTTGATTAGCTCTGGTAAGGACACATGGAAGCATGTGATTGGCTCTGATAAGAACACATGACATCATCTGATTGGCTCCAATAAGGTATAATGGCAGCTGACGTCAGCATGATGTGGCAGTACGACAAGACACATGGCAAGTAGTTTTGGCATTTTGAGGGGCCTAATGGGCCATAACCAAGTGACACATGTCACCTCTAAGGAGTCACCATGTGGTAGTGATGAGGTCATATCGAGAGTCAACGATTGGAGGATTGAGGATATCATAACTTTATAGCACTTGGTTATTGAAAAAGTTCCGATAATGGGGCTCTGATGTGTTGGCACCTGGTCGAGGAAACTAATAAAGCCAAGGGCATAGAGTGAGGCTTAACACCTAAGTGTTGTGGAGATATCAGAGGTTGGAGCTTTCAGAACGCTGCTTTAAATGAATTTTGGAGAATGTTACTATATGTGAAGCTTTTGATGTTGTTGGCACTTGGTTTTGGAGCCTATAAAACCAAGGGTGTAGAGAAATAACCCAAGGAGAAAGGCCCCCAACAGGATTTTAAAGGACTTAGCACCTAAGTGTTATACCGATGGTCACAAGTAGAAATCCTATAGTGGAGATGCGATAAGGAGCTAAGAAGAAGGGGCTAAAGGCCACTTGGAATATTGTAATATTGTAACATATTCTTAATAGAGTTACGAGATGTTTGGGCTCTAAAATCGCACTATGGAGTAAAAGCTTTGATATAGTAGCACCAAGGAGTATTGAAGGTTAGATGAGTTGGTAGCTGAAGAGTAAACGAGTGCAAAGGAGTTTTTCACTGGAATAAATGACAATTGTCAAATATCAGTAGAAAACACTGAGACAAGGAAACAAGGACAATGGTCCACAGTGAAGCCATGCCGAAGTACAACCAAGCCATGTGAAACCATGAATAATCATGGAGAGCCTTATTGATAGGAGAGTTACACACAAAGAGGACTGTGCCTAGTTGGAGTGTGTAGGTAGAATAACAATTCATTCTCAGTATGGAGAAATAGTTAGGTGCCCATTCTCATGGTTAATGTAGTGGCGATGACCAAGTCAGACGCAATAACAGAATGAAAGGCCATTTCAGGGTACACTCACACAGTAGTGAATATAGGATGTAGTGGTAGCATCAATTATGGGGCAGCAGAGGAACAATACCTAAGAGCTTAGATGTGCAATTCAGGGAGAAGAAACATAGTGGCTAGAGAGCTAAGAGGAAAGTATCTATGTGTGAGCATTATTGTGTGAGGCTAAGTGAGCCTGTTCTATAGAGATGTTGAGAGTGCCTAGGAAGAGGTAAGAGACCCTGAGAGTTGCACTACTATGAGAAAGGCCGAAGTTTCTTGTGCTACTGTGTGTGAGGCTAAAAGTTTCCTGTGTGTTGTGTAAGCAAGCCATAATTTTCCTGTGCATTGTGTGAGCAAGGCTGAAGTTTCATGTGATGTATGAGAAAGGCTGAAGGTGCCAGTGCAGTAAAAGAAGGCCAGGAGATATGTGTACATTTTGGAGAGTAGAAGTCCAAGAGCTAATTGTATTTTGATGAACAAAAAAGAACAAAAAGTTGTGTGGACTGTGATGGGTAACTTCTATTGAGTAGATCAATGTGCTCCTGCAGAGTGAGCAAAGAAGAGAGTTGAGATCAGGCATTATGGATGCCAATTACAAAGAACATTCATTTCCTATTTAAGTGTGGGTTGGATCATGCATACATGAAGTTGGTGCTTCCCTCTCTAGTGGGTGCTTGAGAAGGCTTGGGGGTTGGTGCCTCCTGGACATTGGTGCTTGCATAAATCCGAGCTGCAACTTGGTGCTTGAAACAAATCCATGAAGTTGGTGCTTCTGGTAAGATGGACAGGTGCCTACAAAAAGAGGGATTTGTTGTTTCTTGCTAGTGGGTGCTAGCAAACCAACAAAGGGAGTTGGTGCTTCCTGTGAGTGGGTGCTCACAAAACAGATTGATGTAATAGAATAGGTGCTCTTATTTTACATCAATAACAACAACAACCTTGGTGGTTTTTTCTTGAAAGTGTTTCCACATGAAAAACCTTATGTCTCATGTGTATGATACTCATGGTGTGTATGCTTGTATGTTGATTTCATGTTGCTTCCATATTACATATTGTTGCTAATTATATGGATGGGTGCCAAGCTTGAATAAGAAAATTAATAGAAGTTTAAAATTAGCCTTAATATTTCACCCCCCCTCTCAGTATTATCACTGTTTCCAACAATTGGTATCAAAGCCAAGTTCCTTCAGGAATAGCTTAATCGCTAGAAGGTAGATCAAAGGGAAACAATGGATAATTGACCTTGGATAACAACAAAAGGAGTTCCATTATTATAAAAACTAGGCCATAAGCTCTAGTATGAAATTTGTAAAGTTAGAATGGTAACCTATTTAATGGCCTTGGATGTTGATATGTGGAATGGAGAAAAGAGTGAGTAGAATGGAGAAGCCTAGAAAATTCTCATGAAGGGGCTATCTAAGTCAGATGATGATAAAGTGAGGCATTGTGAGTCAGCAAAGGAAATGTTGGATAAAATGCAATTTATGTATGATGGTGATAGTCATGTGGCTCAAGAAAAGGCTAAGGAGCCCTATTTCTCTATCAGTGAACCAAAACATGGAGAAGCTGCTGCTCATCACACTCGTGTTGATCATGAATATTTCTTAGAGGATAAATCATGTTGCTCAGAAGGTAAGATATTGTTGTGTGATAAATGCAAATAGATAAGTCCTTCATTATTTAGATGTACATGTGTATCACTTGAATATAGAGATATCCATGCATCTGGTAATTGTAATGAAGATAGAACCACTTTAGTAGCAACAGAAAATGAGGAATACTCGAAGGAAGAAGAGAGATTCCTTGTGTGTTCATCCATAGGAGAGAACGAGAATACCCTAGGTAGTGATAAAGAAGGGATAACCCCTAGACATGTGGAAGACTCCATAGACATAGAAATGGATTTAGATCTCTATGGTAACTCATCAAACACTTCTAATAGTGAAGAAAAATATCTAGATGAAAGGATATTTTTTAGAAAAAGGTTGATCTTGACTCTAAAGGAGATCAAGGACATATCAGAGGAAAATCTCAAGTGAGAAGAGCAATTGAAAATCTATGAGCTTGAGAATGAGTAGTTGATCAAAACAATAGTTTAATTGAATGCTCAATAAGGAGAGGTTAGCAGACTAACTGGGATGTTAACCAATCAGTTGAGTGAGAAGGAAGCTTATTATGAGAGGCTACAAAATGAAGCAGTCTCATTGAGACATGACTTAGAAAAGTCAAATAAATAATTGTCTCAATATCAAAAGCTTGAGGGGAGTACAAATACCTTGGATGAGATTCTTGTTAAGAGGAGATCCCCACTCATCAAGGTTAGTTTTGCTTTCAAGGAAAACCCAAGCTCCAAGAATGTGAAGGCTGAAGGATAGACTTCCCATGTAAAGGGAGTTCAAGATTCCACCAAAAAAAATTGTCGGATAGTAGCAACAACATGGAAAGAAGAAGCAATGAGTGAATGAAAGGTAGCAGCAGAAGGCTAAGAAGCAGTAGTTGGTAGTGCAACAGAAGAGGGATAGGAAGCTGCAAGAAAGATCGCATGGTAGCAATGTAAGTTGTCATGGAAGGCAAATGAAGAGCCAACAGAGGACCCTTCCTTCTCAAAGATAGAGCCTTCAAAGAAAAGGTAACCTCTATCATCAAAATCCTTTTTATGTGTATTGTTTTTCTTGCAATAATTTGGACATAAAGCCATAAACTGTATATGGCATGCAGGGAAACAAATGTGTTGGGTAGAAGCAACCTAAGGATGCAAAAAAAGGCTAGAACAAGGCATGTTGTCTAAAATAGGATTTTTGGCAATAATATTGTCAAAAACAGTAACTCCTCTTCCCTGATCTTAAGCCATGTTGAATGCTACAACTATGGAAATCTCGGGAACAAGAGAGATGGTTGCATAAATGAGAAGAAATGGAATGCTCCTCAACATATGCATGTCAATGAAACAACTTGGGATTTGAAGACAAGGAGAAAGGATGGAGTTTATAGATATGCATTTGTCTTTAATACACTATGTCAAAAGAGAAAGGTGAATAGAGGAGGAATAAATAAATAAAAGTGATCCTCCTACTCTTGTAGTAGACCTCTCTGTAAGGCAGAAAGGCCGCAAGTGGATTTGGGTGAAGAAAGAGGAGGTGAAAGAGAATTTTCCTCTATTCATGCTCAATCAAGAGAAGACACAAATAGGGTTAAAGCAGAAGCAAGATGGTAATGCTTGTGTCAGAACTTGACCTTTCAAGGTCTGGAGGAAGAAGGGGGGTGATCTACTCAGGGGGGGTAGATCCTTTGTTTCTCTTTGGTAAAGGAAGAGAATAGCCTCAAGGGAGGTTGAACGAGTCAGATGCAAGAAGCCAAAAAGAATAAACAGAAAGGTGAATTTATTTGTGAAGGTATGGTTGTGTTTTCTTATTGACTACAAGAATAAAATGGTTTATTTTGAATGTATTGGTATTGAAAAGGAGGAGTGTAGCCAGCATGAAAAGTACACAACAATATCTTATGTTGTGGGAAGAAGATGGGCTACAATGGAAGTGTGGAATGAAAGGAAGCTCATAGACAAGTCAAGTCCATTGGATTAGTCCCCATGCAGAGGAAAGAAAGCATTTGTAGGAGATCAAGGAACATTGGCTCAGGGGGATTTGCCTTGATAAATATTAATAGGCAACAATGGCCAACTTGAGAAAGGTATATTGCTGAGCAAATGAGATGTTTTCATCATTGGTGAAATACCCTTATTTCATTTAAGTTGTGAGTTTGATTATGCATAGCAGTCTTATGTTCATGAAACACAATTGGTGTAGGACTTTCATGTCTTTTAACCCTCAATTGGTATCGCTATGTCAATAAGTTGTGTTGGGCTCATGTTGAGTAACCTCATGTGGAAATTGAAATTTCTTTTTGAGAAAAGAAATATTAGAGTTTGTCTGGTACATTGTTCCATTTGTATCATTTATTTTGGTGAAATTAGCGTTAGTTGTGAAGTAGTCCTTATTGTAAAGATATGATCTCAATGGGAGAAGTGGAGATATTGAAATAAAGTAAGAACAATCTAAAAAGTAGTAGCATCAGTGAAGTCTAAGCCAAAATGCATCATCATTAATTGGTATTTGCAGTAGGAAAAATACCATGAGCAGTTCAATGGGTATCAATCTGTTTGATACAAAAGATACAATAGTGGAGAGAGTGCTCAACAAGAATCCAGGTGTCCAAAAATTGAAGGATAAAGAAGAGGCAGTATATGTTCAGGGGGAGCATATCAAATATAACCAGTTTTTGGAGCAGTGGATGTGACAGTCTTGGAAGAGATGTCCATGAGGAATAATGCACATCTTAGCAGCTAGAATCTAGTATTCACATCCAAGTGATTGTATGGGGAGAGAAAGGAATCTCTTAGCCCCTTTCCATTGATGTCAAGGGGGAGAGAAGTTTTGGAGAAGCTGTGATAGCATATGCAGAAGAAAGTAGGTCATTCATGTCTCATGTAATGAGATGTCGAAGCAACATGAAGTTTTACCATCACAGGAAGAGAAGGATGGAGTGCTGCCATCAATGCCAAAGGGGAGATTGTTGGAAATTTGGCATTGTCTGGATGGCCAGGGGCCTAGTAAAGGCACCTACAAGTGTGCTAGCATTGATGTCAACATCCATGCTAGGGAAATGTGTTGGGAAGTTTTCATTGCCTAACTATTGGAAGGAGCAGTGCCTAACTATTGGTAGGAGTGTTGGCATTGATGTCAACCATACTATCTTGCATGTTTATCACAGTAGATGTTAACAATGATGTTCCAGGAGGAATCCCATGGTTTTTCATGGCTCAAAAGAATTCCTATGATAGATGAAATCTTTAAGTAGAGAATCATCATAGCAGCAGGCTTAGTAGAAAATCCATAAAGTGATGACTAAGTGATGAGCCAGATGGAAGTCCATGGTAACTGCAGGCTTCTTGTAGAAAATCATCACAGTAGCAGGATTATTGAAGAAGACATAAAATGATGACTATTATGCTAGTTAGGACAGAATCCCGTGCTAACTACAGGCTTCATGTAGAGAATCATCACAGTAGTAGGCTTATTTGAGAAGCCATAAACTGATGATTATAGAGATGGACCAGGAGGAAGTCCATGGTAGCTATAGGATTCATGTAGAGGATCACCTTGGTGGTTGTGATTCCATTTGTTCAGAGATTCAAGGAGAAAAATAATGTCAAAGATCTTGGATCCATCTTATAGGTATCATATGGGCTCAAAGACTACATTGGACCCTCTCCTTTGTAAAGTTCTCTAAATAAGATTTCCAACGATATGCAGAAATCCAAAAATGGAGTCCTGGTTCAAAAGTTATGGCCTGCTAAAGTTCAAGGATTGAAGCCTTAGGAGGGAATATCGAAGATCACATATTGTAGGACCAGAGATATCGACAATCAGAACATCAGAGCTACAGAAATATCAGCGATCACATATCGAAGGTTAGAGATAGTAGCAAACGCATTATTTGTGGATCGTATTATCAATGGCCACAATGTCAGAAGTCTAATACATCAGAGCAGGTAGTGTCAGATCTCAGAGGAGATCGGAACATCACAAATCAGAGGATCGAAACTTCTGAAAGTGAAAACCTTTAAAAAGTTGCGATATTGTTAAAAGTTTTGACAACATTAAAAACCGTCGGGGAGCGCTGATAAGGATTAATAAAGGATTTCATCCAAAACCAAAGGTGTGCAGGTAGTTTTCTCTCTCCTCTTGTAAGAAATGTGGTGGAATATGATTGGCTCTGATAAGGACACATGGCAGCATGTGATTGGCTCTAATAAGGACACATGGCAACATCTAATTGGCTCCGTTAAAGTACAGTGGTAAATGACATGGTAGTACGACAAGACATGTGGAAGGAAATTTTGGAATTTTGAGGGGCCCTAATGGGCCATAACCAGGTGACCCATGTCACCTCTAAGGAGTCTCCATGCAGCAGTAACGGCATCATATTAGGAGTCAGTGATCATAGGATTGAGGATATCATAACTTTATAACATTTGGTTATTGAAAAAGTTTCGATAAGGAGGCTCTGATGTGTTGGCACTTGGTCGAGGAAAATAATAGAGCCAAGGGTGTTGAGAGAGGATTAGAAACTAAGTGTTGTGGATCATATCAAAGGTTGGAGATTTTAAAACTCTGTTTTAAATTAATTTTAGAGAAAGTTATGATATGTGAAGCTTCTGATGTTGTTGATGTTTGGTCATGGAGCTCAGAAAAGAAAGGGCGTAGAGCAATAACATGAGGAGAAAGGCCCCCAACATGATTCTAAAGGACTTAGCACCTAAGTGCTATATTGGCAGTCACAAGTAGTGGTCCTATGGTGGAGATGCAATAAGGAGCTAAGAAGAAGGGGCTAAAGGCCAATCAGAATATTGAAGTATCGCAACATATTCTTAATATACTTATGAGATGTTTGGGCTCTGAAATTGCATTGTGGTGTAAAATATCTGATATAGCAGCACAGAGGAGTATTGAAGGTTGAAGGAGTCAATAATTCAAGAGTGAAAGAGTGTAGAGGAGTTGGTCACTGGAATAAATGACAGTCAAAGATCAAAAAAAAACCCTGAGACAAGGAAACAAGGACAATGGTCTATAGAAAAGCCATGCCAAAGTAAAATCAAGTCATGTGAAACCATGAATAAGAATGGAGAGCCTTAGTGATAAGAGAGTTATGCATAGAGAGGAATGTGCCTAGTTGGAGTGTGCAGGTGGATTAAGAATTCATTCTCAGTATGGAGAAACAGTTAGGCACCCATTATCATGGTTAATGTAATGGAAGTGACCAAGTCAGACGCAACAAAAAAATGAAGGGCCATGCCAAGGTACACCCACGAAGTGGTGAATATAAGACAGAGTGGTAGCATCAACTGTGGGGCAATAGAGGAACAAAAACTAGGAGCTCACATGAGAAATGTGAGGGGAAGCAACATAGTGGAAAGAGAGCTAAGTAGAAAATATTTGTGTGTAAGCACTGCTATCTGAGGCTAAGTGATCATGTTCTACAAAGAAAGGTTGAGAGTGCCTAGGTAGAGGTAAGATACCCTAAGAGCTGCACTACTGTGTGTAAGGTCAGAAGTTGCATGTGCATTGTGTAAGCAAGGTTGAAGTTGTCTGTGCACTATGTGAGCAAGGCTGAAGTTTCATGTGTTGTATGAAAAACATCGAAGGTGCCTGTGCAGTAAAAGAAGGTCAAGAGTTGTGTGTGCACTGTCAAGAGTAGAAGGTTGAGAGATGAATATATGTTTATGAGAGCAGAGAATAGAAAGTTGCATGGATTGTTGGCTTGATGGCACCTCACCCAAGTTTGGAGTTAATTAGCCAAACAAATCCCTACACTACTGGCCCTTTCGGCATCAGCCCATGGAGTTTGGACTAAGATCTCACCCGAAGCAGTATGGGGGGATGTTGGAACCAAGTTTCCGCACCCTTGAGATATCTAAGGTACTGATTTTGTCCAACTATGCCTACCTTCGCGCACTATCCTGACCTTCAATACCTCCGCAATCTATTATAATTGCCTTTGCGTAGCCCTAACCAGAGGCTGAGGTGCTTTCACACTGCTATGGCAACGATCTGCGCTATTCCCCAAACTATACTACAGATCTTACTTACCTTCTTAGAGATCTTAGTTCACTTCACGTAAACATATACTTTATCTCACATTCAATTAGTTAACACAATCACATATGTTTGCTCATCATTTAAATAGTAGAAATGCAATTCATACCCAATACATTCAATGCAGAGAACATGAAGTAAATACAAAGGAATGATATAAAGCTTCTCCTTATTAATGCTTCCAACTATTACAGACTCGACTCACCTTGCGCACTCAGCGGTAAAGGTCTACGTACTCAGCTGCGAACTACTAGTCCTCCGTGCACTCAGCTACAGAGCCTTCTCTTCACTCTATGACCCAAGACTAGAACTTACACTTCTGATCTTCCGCTACCCTTATATTCCATGTGATTTATTCTTTTACAACTTAGAGCCTCGCTCTACTTATACAATCCCACGGTCTGTGGACCATGGGTAGATCTCTATAGCCGACCTTACATTACAAAATTGAGGGTGGACAACCTTATGACTCATCTACAAGCTACATGCTCCATGCCCAAAAAGTGATGAGTCTTTACATCAAAGTTACAACTTCTGACCAAAATCTGGGCTTTATGCCCCAAAACTTCCCTTGGGGGATCCCATGCCCAATATGCACTATGATGAGTGATTGTTGTTCCGTAGATTAGTGTGTTGATGCAAAGTGAGCAGAGTGAGAAAAGAACATAGTTGAGACCAGACAGAGTGGCTACCAATTACAAAGAACATTCAATTCCTATTTGAGTGTGGTTTGGAGCCTGCATACAGGAAGTTGGTGCTTCCATCTCTAGTGGGTGCTTAAGAAGGCTTGGGGGTTGGTGCCTCCTACAAGTTGGTGCTTGAATAAATCTAAGTAGATGAAAGTTGATGCTTGCAACAAATTTATGAAGTTGGTGCTTCACATGGTGCTTCTGGTAAGTTGGACAGGTGTCTACAAAAAGAGGGAGTTGGCGCTTCCTGCTAGTGGGTGCTAGAAAATAAACAAAGGGATTTGGTTCTTCTAATGAATCGGTGCTCACAAAACAGATTGATGTAATAGAGTAGGTGCCCTTATTTTACATCAATAACAACAACAGTATTGGTGGTTTTTCCCAAAATGTTTTCCACGTGAAAAACCTTATGTCTCATGTGCATGATACTCATGGTGTGTATGCTTGTATATTGATTTCATGTTGTTGCCATATTACATATTGTTGTTGATTATATGGATGGGTGCCAAGCTTGAATAAGAAAAGTAAATAGGCATAATAGTTTAAAATTAGCCTTAATAATGATTCAACCCCCCCTCAGTATTATCATTGTTTCCAACAGACGACATTCAAAATCAATGGGTCTTCCTTCTTGCATTAAGACAACACCAATTCCATTTCCTGAGGCATCGCATTCCACAATAAAGGTTTTTGTGAAGTCTAGCATAGATAAGAATAGTTCTTATCACATTTCCTCTTTAATATGTTCAAAGACCTTAGTTGCTTCTAGAGTCTACAAAAATGCATCTTTCTTCAATAATTAAGTTAGAGGTGTTACTATTCTCCCATGATTCTTAAAAAACTTGCGATGGTTGTGGGGATTTTCCATTCCTTAATCGCTTTAATTTTGTTAGGGACTACCTTAACACCCTCATGAGATAAAATATTACCCAAATATTCCACCTCATGTACTCCAAAGAAACATTTGGAGACTTTTCTATATAATTGTTTCTCCTCCAATAGTATTAGCACCCTATAAAAATGTTGAACATGATCCTTCCAAGACTTGTTGTAGGATAGTATATCATCAAAAAATACTAACACAAATTTTCTAAGGAAGGGTTCGAAAATGGAATTCATTAGACCTAGAAATGTGGAAGGTGCATTAGTAAGGCCAAAAGGCATGATCAAAAATTCCTAATGACCCTCATGAGTTATGAATGTTGTTTTCGGAATGTCTTCAGTCTTCATTCTAATTTGATGATATCCTAAATGAAGATTCAGCTTGGTCAAGTAAATTACTTCATGTGATTCATCCAAAAATTCATCAATGACAAGAATGGGAAATTTAACTTTAATAGTGAGCTTTTTGGGTTCCCTATAATCCAAACACATACACCATGATCCATCCTTCTTATGCACAAATACTATTGGAGTAGAGAAATAACTTTGACTAGGTTGAATTATACTGACCTTTAGCATTTCTGCAACCATACATTCAATTTCACTCTTTTGGGAATAAGGATATCTGTAAGGCCTGATTTTTGGAGGAATACTTCTTGGAATCAAATGAATAGCATGATAATTATCACAAATAGTTGGGAGACCTTTGGGAGTCTAAAATACCTTGGAATTAATTGTCCAAGACTTTCTGGATATCTTTAGAAATAGATTATTTTGATGTTTGAATCTATAATGAGCATAATTGTGAAATTACACCCCACTGTTCTTTATTTAGAATCTTTGTCATGCCATTAGAGTTGATTTTATTTCTTGATTTCCCTGTGATACCCCTTGATTCAACTTCCTTTCCTTCCAAAAAAAATTCAAGAAAAGATCTCGAAAATTAAAAGTTATCGTCCCCAAAGATTGCAACCATTGGACTCCTAGTACAACATCAACACCACCTATTCAAATGGAAAGAATTAGAATATTCAATACATATCCCCCCATGGTTAGCTTGATATATGGCACTCTCAAAAGAAATTTATAGTTCATCCAATTGCAACCATCACTTGACAGTCTAGTGTTGGATATAGGAAGCAATTCAATTCCTCGGCTATATTACAATGAATAATATTATGGGTACTTCCTAAATAAATCAAAACTATTACATTTTTATTTTTGATATATCCTTCTATATTGAGAGTTTAGGATATGTGATTCCTACCAATGCATTACAAGATATGGTCGAATTCATTTCTTCTTTCTCTGAGGTTGGTTCCTGGTATATATCCTCCTCTTTTGATGTTTCTTTCTCCTTTACTTCCTCCTCTTCACAATCTATGTAAAATAATTTCTTCTTAGCACACTTATGACCTTTAGTGTATTTTCTATCACAACTGTAGCAAAACCCTTTTTCTCTTTTTTCTTCCAACTATTGTGGTGTCAATCTTGTAGGTTGTAGAAAAATAGAAGCAACAACACTTCCATATTTATAATTGTGAGTGGTAGACTTCCTTGTTGCCATAATTTTTCTTTAGACTTTTCTTACCACCCTAAATGCCTTCTCCAATGAATAAGGTTTTGTTGATGCCTCTAAAATCGTAGCACCAACATTGGGGATAACCACCCAGTCCGAACCTTAGTACAGCTCCTTTTCCGTTTGGTGTGGTGGCTCTGACTAGATGTTATGGGACCAATTTCCGAATAATGTATGGTTTGATGAATGGGTGTTTTAAATGTATAACAAAGATGATAGGTGATTTAATCTATAACTCTAAAATATACAAATATATCTATATAACCCAGGTAATCTCATAAAAATGCGATTCTTGATGATTCCTAGTAGACAAATATCATATAGATGATTTACTTATCGATAGAAAGATGCATTTAAATAATGATTACTTTGTTTAAGAAATTAAACAAAGTAATTGTAAAAACATATCACATGACATACTAATATTTATTGCTGGCATATATCTTTTAATATAGCAATTCTAAATCATTCAAAAATGACATAATATAGAGTTTCTTGAATCATGTTAATACATCAACAATAGCAAATTAAATGGAATTCTAATTACATAAAGAATAAGACAAAAAGAACAGTGACAGAAATACTGAATGCATTTGAGTCTCGTTATATAAGTAACATTATCATTCCACCTTATTCTGGAAACTCCAAGGAGATACAAAAATGTAGGTCTTGATTGAAGTTCTTTCACAAAAATATGAAACCTTGATCCACGACTTATAAAAAATAAATTAAGAAGTGCAGAAGTGCAACTTCTCAAGTCTAATTTTTGTACAAATTGAGGACCCCTTCTTAAGTAACATGAAAGGGGTTTTATAATAACATTAAAACAAATTGTTCATGTTAGTGCCTAAAGCTACCTCAGGCCGAAGGAAGGTAGGCCTAGGGTAACATCAAACCATGCTTAACCTGGTAGCTAGCCCTACCAGATCAGGAGAGGATTCTCTCCTTGTCAATCTCAATTAGAATATGGAAATTAGGGCTTGAGATGACTTAAATGAATGTTGATTTTAGGCTAGGTATATTAGGTCAGAGGATTTTGATTGATTTTGATAGTTGGTTGCTAGATCAAATGAAGAAGGCAACTTTTGGTTTGGGAAATCAACTCAGATTTGCAGGATGTTCTGTGGGGCGAGGTAGGTAGGTCTTTTTGCACTTTGAATTGAGTGTGATGGTAAGTCTAAGACTAGTGAGCAGTTAGAGAGGGCATGCAAAGTTCATGAGTCCTCTTCAAATAGCACAAAACATTAAAAACTAAATGTATCCTCAAGGCAGAGCACTGAATATCAATGGATTCCACCTATTTATCTTGATTCATTTAGTTATGAAGAAAGAAATAGATGTTGGCACATATACACATAAGAAAAACTAAATAAAAAAGGAAGAAACAATGCCAAGACACATTACCAAAAGAATCCCGCAAAATGTTGCAAAACTTTGGTTCATTTCCTTGCCAAACTGCAGAAGTGATTTACAATGAAGCTCAAAGCATCCACAAGAGTCTAACACTTCTACCAAAGTCCAACCTTTAAAAATGAGGCAGAAAATACATAATGACCACCTATGCTAGCCATCAGGGGTCTAATCCAAGAAATAAGGGGTTGTTTCAACCATATCTAAACCAGCAACAGGAATATAGGCAGTCGAACAGCTTGCCTCCAAAACTATGGAAACTGATTCATTCACCCCCAAACCACCTCAAAATGATGAATCTACCCTCTAAGGTGATTCTGCAATTACATTTACATAGCATAACATCATTTACAATCATAAATTCATCCAAGATGAGAGGAAAATTCAACTTGTAGAAAAACTAGGTGAAATTTGGATTTTTGAACAAAACTGGGAAAATTCATCCTATGTGCAGCGTCACTGATCCTATGCGCGTTCTTTTTATAGGCCAATTTTGGAAGGCTTCCCAAAGTCCAAATTAGTTGTAGGATAGCTCGTTGGAAATCTTGATGAGTCTACTTTCTGGAATAACTTGAATTTTGGAATTTGGAGTCCATTTACCCCTCCAAAAATTGATTCTCCCAAGACTGCTTCCTGTGTGGAAAAAAAGTGGCAGAGAGGGCACTTTTTGGGTGTTTTTTGCCCTTTTGGAGACCTAGAACTTGTCCAAAATTCTCAGCCATTTCTGAGCTTCCATATTTTAACATGGTGATTCCAAAAATATAAACTTTTTTGCAAGAAAGTGTCCCCAACAAAAGCGCAGCACCGGTGGTGCTGCACACCTATTGGAAAAGCCTGTTTTTCAATTTCAAAAATTCAAAAATGTCAAAATTTTCTCCAAATTTCTTGAAATTTGGCATGAATGATCCTTGTTAGGTGATTTGATGGGCCAATGTTGCTTCAGCCAAGATCTTGAGTTTATCTTTCTCTTTCTTGTTCCTCAAGACTCTTGTTAGTTTGGCTTTTAGCCTCTTTGTCCTTGCATTGCAAATCTTGTTCCAAGTTAGCTGGTGATAGGCTAAGTGACGCAGCGTTTTCTTCTCTTTGTTTGCCTTCTCAAGCAACCTCTCCAAGTTCATGTTAACTGCTCAAGACAAATCTCCTTAGGATTCTCAATTTCCTTTGCCTTTTTTCTTCTAACCTTGCGTCTTTGCTACCTACTCACTTGGCCTTTTTCATTGTTTGTGAACACTTGTGGTGAATGATGAGATAGGATGGATGGATGAAAGATGAGTATGAAGAGATTTTAGGATGAGTAGGTGAGGTGAAAGGGGATATGAATGGGATTTAGGGAGTGAAGGGTTTGGGGATTTAGGTAATAAGGGGAGTGAGTATGGTTCTTGTATGTTTATGTATAGGGTTTGGGAGTTTATGTATAGGAATGAGGTGTATGTAGGACAGGGTTTATATGAGGGGTAGGGTTTTAATTTGTAGTGTATGGGAGTTTAGAAATAGTAGCAAAAATGAATGAGTGACTTTGATGAACAGTGAAACCATAGTGGATAAATAGAATTTAACAACTATGGTGAACAGTGAAAACTATGGTTTTGATTTCATGGGTAAAAGACCAACAAGATTTCATGCAAGAACACTCTTCAACAAGGAGGATCAATGTACTTACTTGTAAAGAGGAGGAAATTGGAGTTTTGAGGCAGTCTGAAGTGATTTGGAGCAATTTTAGTGTGTCTAATAGGTGCGCAACACCCTCTCACAATTGCACAGTGCCTTTTCTATGCGCAGCGCCAGTGTAATTTTCCACTGCCCAAACTTCCCAGGTGCACAACACCTTTTCTATGCGCAGCGCCCACTGCTAGGTGCACAACGGCTTTTTACAGACCATGTTTGGAGGCCTTCCTAGTGTCCAAATTGGGTGAGGGATAGCTCGTTGGAAAGCTTATCGAGTCTAATTTCTAGAACATCTTGAATTTTCAAATTTGGAGGTCATTTTCCTTGTCAAAAGTCAAATCTCCCAATACTTGTCAAAATGTGCAAAATGAGGCTGCCTAAATACATAGTGTTGTTGCAATCAACTTTTGAAGGTCTTCCTCAAATCCAAATTGAGCTCATGATAGGTCATTAGAAATATCTTTGTGTCTAGTTATGATTTGACTTATCAAAACGTCATTTGGCAACCAAGCTAACAGAAACCTTGATTTTCATAAGGCCACTCCAGAAGTACATCAATTCTCTTGAGGCAACTGTATTGTTGACATCTCTCTAAAACCATGATACCTGTGTAAAAAGTGAAGGAGTTTTTTATTCCTTGTACTATTAAGTACAAAAAACTCTCTCACTTTTTCCAAATTCATTTTTCCTTGCTCAAAAGCATCATTTGAGTAAAACCTATCCCGATGTGTGGAACGGGAGATTTGTAGAAATTAAGGGAAATGAAGAGGATAAGGGGCATCTAAATTCTTGAGAAAATTTTGGGAAGTAGGGAGGGATGTTATAAAATAAGGGAAAGTGGAATTTCAAATATTGAGTGAGAGGAAAGGATCCAAAATGGAAAAAAACAAGCTTAGCCTAGAAAATTGTCAAATTGTAGCAAGAAACTAGGGTTTGTGGGAAAATGATGAATTTGAGGGATATCAGTGATGGGAAGTGTTTAATAAGGTACATTAAGGATAGGGGAAGGTGTATGAGTATCAGGATGCAAGCTTTGTTGATGATTTGACCATACAAGAGAAATTACCTTCAAAACCCTAGGAGAGAGAAATGAGCCTTACCCACATACAACTAAAGCACGAACAAGGTGTAAAATGACCCATTGAAACTTGAAATGATGGTGACAAATATTTGCATGATGGTTCACTCAGCTGAATGGTGACATGGACTGACACTTGGAAAACTTTGGAAGGAGTGAAAACAAATCCTAGACCTAATACCTAGTGACCAAATTTTACTTGAAGATTCTCTGAAATGACAAAATTTGATTGTAACATCCTAAAACCACTTGGTAAGAGCATATTTGATCACTCGTGGAAGGCTTCAAATACTAACACTAACAGTTCACAAAAATTGTTGAGAACTTTTGGAACTTCCTACATTAAAATCTGGGATTTGAATTGCAAAAATAGTATTGCGATTACCTTTGAAAATATTCACCGCATCTATTTCTTCTCCTTTATCGGTAACTGACAAATTGAGAGCATGTTTTGAATTTCTGGAGGATGACTCATCCTTGAGTGTAGTTGTCTCGTGTATGTGGCATCTAAAAGCTCGGGCATCATGCGATCAACAACATTGGCAAGGCATTTGATGGTCATCTGTTGTCTATCGGCTTGACCAAAAAGGACCAATACACATCCCAATGAAGGCTTTGTATTATGTTGAGTTGTTCATATTTGGTGGTCAAATCTTGTTTCCATTGATTTTCTAACACTTTTGCATTTAGAAGATTACCTGGGGAAGAATCGAAAATCAAATTGGCTCCATATAAACCATCATCTACCAGCTCAATCACATTATTCATTATAGACCTAGTGTCATGCGGAAAGAGTTATTTTTGCAGACAAACCTAACCTCCCTAGGAGTCTAAGACTCTCTAGTGACAAACAAACCAAACAAGAACAATCCTTCTCTAAACACACGTTATTCTATGAGAGATCAAGTGTTTTCCGATCTTACCTTAGGTCCAACGCTTGTTGTAGCAGTCCAGCCTTGCTGATCCAGATGAGCTCCTCCTTCACTTTAAGACCTGCATACACTAACAAAGCAAACGATTACATAACACCTGAAAATTCATCATAAAACAAAGCATATTCATCACATAGACCAAGGAGTACATGAAATAATTCATTAACAACAAATCATTGAGAAGAATGGACTTATTTGTATTAAGGAAACAAAAAAGGAACCATTACAACCTGAGCCTTGGTGTTGTGCAAGCTCCTCCCAGGGTCCAACAAGAGATTTCCTCTACTTTGACAAGCTCACCCACTCCCAATATGGCAACAAGAAAGGATAGTGATCTCTCCTCACAAGTCAATAATGGAAGTCCTAATTCCAGCAGCATTTACCCTTTGGAATGTTCAGCTTTCAACCTCCCCTCCTCTGGCCCAATGCCTGTATTTATAGTACTCTAGAGGAAGTTATTCAGTTCCAACATCAATGGGATACTCCCTCTTTTGGATGGGGTAGCTCCTCTCTTGATGGGATAAGTTCCTCTATCATAGGGATGCATGAACCATCTGGAGGCGCTCAATACACGTCAAACACTCTTCTAGAAGGCTCTAGAAGTGACCACAAGTAACTTTTTTAAGATGAAACTCGCGCCTTTTGACCTTTACAGGGGTACGCACCCATCCTTGGTAAGAGTGTACAAGTACGTAGGTACAGTGTGTTTGGGGTGTGTACACGCAGGCAAGGTAGAGAGAACCTGCTTACCCAGAGATAAACATGTTTTTAAGTGACTTTCTCTCTTTTTGAAGTTTGACATGAAGAGTAGAGGTATGGGGCTTGACAAGGAGGATAATATGGCTATTGATGAGGCCATATAGACTGCAGATAGTCAAGGTGACAAATTTCAGTGTAACACCTAGCCCTGGAGGTAGCCCTTTCTACCTTTATCAATTGTGTTTCCCATTCCGAAAACAATATTTCTTTATGCGAATCTTGAATTCTCGGTAGTTTAGCAGCTCTTCCTTCCTCTATACTTTTCCAGGAGAGGTAAATTGTGACCTTATCATCTGCATCCTCAAATTCGAATTTGGTATTAACTACTTGATCGATCAGTATGTAGTTGTGATGCATAATGAGTCGACAAGAGATATTTTATGGCAAAGAAGATTCAGCTGTTGAGATAAGGCTTATTTGCCTCTAGGGCTTCCTTTTTAAATTCCTCAACTTTGGGATAATCTATGAATTGTTCTATATAGAGTTGTAGCTATGTGATTTGCTCCTCTTTACCCTTAATTTCTTATTGATGTGTCAATTGAAGTTGTTCGAGCTCTTGAGACAACTGTTGTTGTTTTTGGATGGCATGATGGTTGATCTTCTGCTTCTCCAGGCTTGATTGTTCCTCAAGCTGCTCGTTCTTTTGTTTTTCTTCTGCCAATTGTTCCTCAATTTGATTAATCTTATGTTGTTCTACTCTTGCATGTTCTTCAAGCTGATTAATCCTTTGATCCTTTTCTTTGAAAAATTGGCTAACCTCAGTTGCCTTATCAATTGTAGTGGTTGTGTATGCCCCTACAAATTGAGATAATTTAGTCAAATCCTCAGAAGGATTGACCTCTAAATCCTTCCATAAAACATTCATAAATTTAGATTGAGGAGTTGTGGATGATGTCAAATCTACTTTCCTCTTTTTCCTCTATCTCTTGACTACATCCCTATGTTTTGGACTGTAAAATACATCCAAGGTTGGTATTTCCTCAATATTCAATGTAATTTCTCCTGAGGGATTTTTAGGGATTATTTCAATCTCTTTCTAAGTTATGTCTTTACTGGTTGTTCCTTCAATCGTATTATCAGGAATGATGGTCCATTGTGTTGTGGGCGATGCTGATGTGATATTGTTTTAAGGGTCGCTCTGGATTTTGATCTGCTGATCAAATTGCTCCTATTATTTTATCAAGATGGGGTAAATATAAACATCTATGCTAAGGGGTTCACTGGTCTTTCCACTTGTTTCTCCTTCCCCAGAAATCTCTTCAATAGTCTGCTCCCTGTTGTGCTCTGCTTGTTGATCAATAGGGGTGGTATTTAATAGATCCAGAGGTACTGTCAGTAACCTCTGTGTCCTATATTACATGAATTTGTCCATATTCTCAACTCCCAATTTGAATCTTACCAGATAACTTACTTGTGAGAATAACTCTACTGAAGCAAATTAGTCATCAAAATCATCCTTCTCATGTATAAATTTACTAACTTTCACCTGACTGGTGAAATTGCAAGTGAACTTGTTTGGATCATATTTTCTTTTAGGAATAACTGCTAGACTCAGATCCTTTGTTTTCTATACTTCTTTCTCAGCATGTTTAAAATCATGCAATGTGTAAGTGCCACAGCAAAGGGAATGGAGGCCACACTTGTTCCTTAGAATCTTTAAGGTTTCTAGACATCCCTTTTTCCACTATCTGGTAAGTTATTTCCCTAGCTAATAGCTTATCTGGAATGTAGAGCAGAAGGACATGAGGCTCTATGATACTTCCAAAAACCCTAATATAAGTGAACTTCTCCTCCCTGAACCAATTGCTGATTGAAGTTAAATCAACGCTAGCCTCGTCAGATAGCCGAGGAGAAGGTTTATTAAATATGGCTTGATGGACATGTAAAATAAAACCATGGCAAATCATGTATAAATGATTCTTGTAGTCAAACTTCCATAAATACTTATGATAAATATGAATGGGGGTTGGATCCTGAACAGTCCATTTCCAACCTATGATGGGAAAGTCAGAATTAAAACAGATTGTGTCCATTATGTAAGCAATCATATAGAATGGGGGCACAAGTCGAGTGGTAACAAATCTGTTCCTTATATAATCTAGTATTTTACTGGCCATTTTATCTGATATAATGGTTTCCCAATCCATAATAAAGGAGTTGATTGTTGCTTCTATTAATGGAACCATTTCAATAGAAAATCTAGTAGAATCGGGGCTTCCAAAGAGCCTACATACCATAGCAGTAGCATAACAATATGGAGATGCTAAGGAGTCCATAGAGTACATACCAGAAGATTCATGTTTGTGCTTGTTAGGAAAATGTCTCCATTGTTTGATAGGGCCTGACTCTATCTCATTCTCCTTAGCGAAAGCTTCCAAGAATGATTTGTTGTAGTGTCATTGGGGATCCGGCAAGTGATACATTCACTTGACATGTTTAGGTTTGAACGTCTCAAACATCCTTCCCTCAGTTGTGAAGAAAGCTTTGTCTGTTATATTAATACATTTGATTACCCATCTCACTAGATCATTATATGGTAAAACTTTTGCTCAGGCTACTATTCTATGGAGGAAGGAGCTAGCCAAATCAATGAGCATGCTTTCTATTTGATTTGTTCCATCAGCTGTTGCTTCTTCTTCTATCTCCGTTGGATTTTCTACTTCAAGTAAAGCATATATGCCTTCCCATGAGATTTTACCAAGGCCTTGATAGGCAGTATCTGCAATTAACACCAATTTTATTGGCCCTTCTTCCACTGTAATTGGGACCTTTGCCTTTCGAGATTTCTTAGACATCTTGACCAACTACGTGATTCTGGATTAACACTACAAAATGAGAAAGAGGAACGTAATAGGCGAAAATATTGAGAGAAGAAAATACACAAATTACAGACTACAAGCAGTTATGCGCATTAGATGCAAAAGATCTTACATTGTACATATCCACCATGGATGAAATCCTTAAAGGACTTAAACATAATTGTGCCTCAATGCTTTTACTGTAATCTCATAACTGAAACTTTAATGCTCAAGTAATACATGTCACATCAAAAGTTTCATAGTGGTCCTTTTTAGAACAGGTGTCGTGACTCTTGTGATTTGCGATTAGCGATTGTATTATTTTAATATTTGTAGAACCATCGTGTTTCACAAATCAAGAGTTACAAGCCCCATGCTCAAAAGTTTTCTTTGCATTGTTGTGATTGTGATGAGTGTTGAGCTGGCATGGGGAGACGACGGGTTTCAAACTTGGCAAATCATGCTTTTTCTTTATATTAAATTTATCCCTATACCGCATGTATTCATAATATTTATTACTCACTTTTATCGAGAGTACGATATGCGATAATTAAATTGCTTCACAATTTTTCAATGGAGTGTTTTGGATGCTTTCCTATGGATCGGCGATATGCGATTACGATAGCCTTATCGCATCGCAAAGTTTTAATGAAACGCTATAAGTCATTCCTTGAGATTAGTGATGTGCAAGACACGATAGTTACATCACATCGTATTTCTTATAAATGGCTTACCTTGATGATGAGGGTTTTGTTATGACTATGATTGCATCGCACCTTTCCAACTTGATGTTCATGAGTTCTAATGAATTGTGATTTGTGATGAGCGGCCCTAAATACTCATAAAGCAACTTTTATATGACTAATATGGAAAATCTAGTTTATTAAAAAGTTTATTGTTTTTTATATTCTAAAGGGAACCCATTTCTTATTAGCATTTTAAGACTAAAATTAAAAATTGAAATGAGGGGGTTGTTATATAGCACAAAAATTGGTGATTCGCTGGCAAAACCAGTTATCTCTGAAAAATAATGAAATTTCTAAAACTTTCTTAAGTAGAATCAATTGAGGAAAAGAAAATCATCTAGGAATTGGTTAGATAAAACAAATCTTACTCTGAATAAACAAAATATCAATTTTGCAATTTCATTTACAAACCCTTATGATAAAATCAAAACATTTTTCAGTTTCTTCAAGCTTTTATTGGTTGTTAAAGATAAGTAGGGGGCTCTTCTAACTCAGCTTTTAAATTTACTCTTTTGTCACAGGTAGTGCCTCTGCTGCCAGCAAACATCTATAGTCTCAACAGGGTTACCTTTTAATCATCATTCATTCATTGTCCCATCCATCTAAGAGTATAACTCTTGAAAGATAAATCCAAAAAGATATATCTACATTTATTTTTACTTTTTACTTTTTTATTTTTTGGATAAAAGCCATTGTCTTGGTTTGGGAGCCAAAAGATGACAATGCCATTCAGTGGTTGTAATTGAACTGAACAATTTGGCTCGTAATGAGACCCCTTGATTATAAGCCATTACCCTATTTTGGTATGCAGTATTGGTAATGTCATTCTAATTAGCTCCCTATGATCATGGTAAGCAGGCTCCTAATGAGACATCTTATCTTTTAAATTAGATATATTTTATAATTACACTCTAAAAAATCATAAACCTAGTGGATGGGGTGAATGAGTTACTCCTTAAGAGTTTATGGATGACAATTCTAGAGTTGTGGATGCTTAGCTGAAAAAAAATTTGTACCTTTTTATAAATAACCTTTCTCAACTGATAAAACTTAAAATGATTTACTGTATTTTCAAGGTTTGGAATATTTCACAAATTTAAAGAGGATCTTAGAGTTTCATGTTTTATTTAACTTCCAATACTGTAATCATTTCCTTGAAAGTTTCTACTTTTTGAAAGCAAGTATTCACAATATTTTTTTTAAAGAGCTTTTCAATAGTGAAAAGGCAATGGTAGACTATTTACAACATTATTTCCTAAAAGAAACTAGCTTGCATAAAAAAAATATGTACAGGTAAGAAGGGGTTACCCCCTTAAGAAAAGAATTTCTTTAAGATAAGCCCATTCAGAGGAAGAGAATCTCTCTTTCCTGATAAGTCTTGCAGTAGAAACATTGATGAGCCTATCTTTTCAACGATCTGAAATGGTCCAAGCCACATCATCTGAAATTTGGTATGTCTACCGTTGTCTTCATGTGCTTTGTCCCATTTCAAAACAAGATCACCGATCTGTAATTTTTTTGAGTCGGTAGAACTTGCATCAAAAGAAGATTTAATGACATGCTGATGTATAGCATGAGTAATTTTGGCCTTTTCTCTTTCCTCATCCGATTTAAGGATTCGATCAAACCTCAATTGAATAGAGGAGGAAGGAATTTCTTCAATGAATTGTACTAGGGATAGAGATGGGAGTGCTAAATTTGGTGGTATTACAACTTATTTCCCATACACCAAGTTAAAAGTAGAACTACCTATTGAGGCCTTCTGAGTTATACAATCTTCCCTTAAAGCAAATATTAAATATTTATGCCAATTCTTTTGGTTTTGATCAACAGTTAATTTAATAATCTTGATGAGATTCTTGTTAGTTGACTCTGCTAAGCCATTTCCTTGAGGGTAGTAATTTGCAGAGTATTTTAACTTAAAACCTATCTTAAGAGAAAATTCAACTATACTATTCCCAGAAATAAGATGCATTATCAAAAATAAGAGCGTTAGGTAAACCACTTGTAATAATGAACTTATATGTTAGGGTCCCACCCTAACCCCCTTATCTATGTAATGGGACCACGTCATAGTCAAGAGTCAATAAAGCCCATATTAGTAATTGTAAGTGGTTAATCCGCAATTAATAACGGAACCACAGTTAGTTGCAAATGGGCCGTA